>VMDR010001462.1:0-125750 GCA_007922815.1 Macrotus californicus | reverse complement strand
CTCCCTCATCCCCCACCGAGGTCTCTATTCCCAGCCAAGGCCAGGCTCCTTCCTGTGCTTCCTCAACTCACCTCCTCCGTGCACTGAGTGTTCTGAGGAATCTGAGAAGCCGGAACTTGGGCCTTCCAGTCATAATGTCCCCACTGAATCACAGAGCATGTGGTCAGGATTGTATCTCTGGGCTGTCCACACAGGTGTCAGCTAAATTCACTCTGTCCACAAGAACAGTTTTCTGTCTCTGAGTCAGACTTCAGGCTTGATGAGAGGACAGCCAGCTTTTACAGCGAGCTCTGAACCCAAGTCCCCTCAAAAACTTCGTGGTCTGTTTTTTCTGTCGAAATGAGGAAGCTCATGAATTCAGCAAAACATTGGAGAGCACACTATGTGTGTTAATAGGCATGGTTCTAAGCATCGGAGGTACAGCAGTGAATGAGGGGGATAAAAATCCCTGCCTTTCTGGAGCTCGCACACTAGTGGGAGAAGGCAGACAACAGGCAAAACCAACCAGTAAAACACACTATGACAGGAGGTAAGGACGAGTCAGTGAGGCAGGGCAGGGTGAGGGGGTGTGTAACAAGTGTCATGGAGAAGACATTTGAAGAGTCTTGAATGAACCCTTGTGGTCATCTGGGGCGGGGCATTCCAGGCAGAGGGCCCAGCATGTGCAAAGGCCCTGAGGTGGGAGCATGCCCAGTATCTTCAAGGAACAAAAGCAGACTAGGGTGGCTGGAGCCGAACCAGGAAGGTGGGATAGTAGGAAATAAGGTGTGAAAAGGAACCTGAGGCAGAGTGGGGTGAGGACTGGCTTTTCCTGTGAGGTAGGGGCGATGGAGCGTAGAGCAGAGGAGTGGCATGAGCTGACTTATTACATCCTAAGTCCCAGGCTGCTAGAGAGTAGACAGCAGGCTGAGGATGGAGGCAGGGAGACTAGCCTGGAGGCGACTACAACATTCCAGGGGGAGAGGATGCTGTGCCCCAGGCAGGTGTGATCGAGGTGGTAAAAAGCGATCAGGTTCTAGAGATCTTTTGAAGATAGAAACGATGCATCATGGATGACTCAAGGTTTTGTCCTGAGCACATGAGAGGGTGGGAAAAGCTTTGGGGGAGTGGATTTGGGGAGGAGATGAGGAATTCCAGTTTGGACACGTTAAATTTGGGTTCTTCTGTTGTAGTTAGATATGCAAACTTGAGAGCTCAGTGACTGGTGAAGTCTGCCCTGGAGATACTTGGAGAGTCAGCACCTGGACAGTGCCTTGGTTAGGGTTTCCCAGAAAGCAGAGGGCACCTGTGCCCTGATTTTATTCTGGGGAACAACCCCAGAGGGAGGGGAGAGAAGTCAGAAGCAGGGAGAGCCAGCAGGAGGAGGCATTATGGAGCTGGCTGCCACCAAATGGGACTGCAGAATAAGCAGACTATGACCCCGAGAAGCCATGTAAATGAGTCTCAGCACCATTTCTCACTGGGGAGAAAGGGAGAAGAATTTATCCACTGTCTCCTCTTCCCATTGGTTGAAGATTGGCCCCACGGGGGGAGTGGCTCCTTGTACTTGTGGGTTGCATGTATAAACGCCTTGGGGCTATGGTAGATGGTGGAGGTGAGAGGGGCAGGCGTGGGCAGGCGTGGGAGGCATGCTGCGGGGCAGGCTGTGCTTGCAACAGATCACTCGGAGCTGGGACAAAAGGCAAGTAAGGCCAAGAGGGGAGGTGTAAGTCTGATGGAACAGGTTCCCCTTCAGGGTGGGAGCCAGCACCATATCTGCCTCAGAGGATTAGTGGCCCCAGCTGTTTGTCCCTGGTCCACCCCCATTCTAGATTTCCCTTATCCGGGTATAATGTTGCTGCTGCCCTGGTTATTTCCTGGTGGGTGATCCAGACCTTCACCCCCCAGGTCTGAGCCATTGGCTGTCTTGCCTTGGTTAGACTGTTATCCACTTATTATTAACGGTGGGTACGGAGACACCACAAGACACCCAAGGGTGTTTTTTCACAAACCCCTGCCCCCCCGCCCCCCCACGCAGCAGCCCTGAGTCCTTACAGTGATTGGGATCTCTTACCCTCAGCGGTATGACACCTCTCTTTGCCTGATGATCCACCAAAGACCAGGGGACAGTCTTATCTGCAAGTTCCATAGAACCCTGGGGCCCTATTGTGTCCCCTGGCAGAAGCTTCCTGTCCCCAGGCACTGGAACCTCCAACCTGGCAGTACTGATGTTTGCAGGGACAGGAAACAAATTCCATGAGTGGGTCACTAGGTGTAATAGAGAGGGGCTTCTACCTCTGCCCTCTGCTTCCTGTGTCCCTTGTATTCTAGCTGTAGCGGACACAGAGGCTCACCTTGGCTTCTTGGAGAACAGATCTGCAGGGGCTGGTCCCAGAGCTAAGCCTTTCAGGCTACGCCATTTAGGTGCTGGGGTTTTTTGTAAGATCAGTAGATCCTTTAGTCAGAGACCCATTGTCCCCAAATGGGTGCCTTGGTGTGAGGTAATGTGTAGTCACCACGTTGCTACAGCAGGTGATCTAAAGCCCTCAGACACAGGTGCACCTCACCCCCATCATCATGGCTCCTTTTGTCCTCTGGCCCATTGTACCTGCACTATGGTGGCTGAGGAGAGGCTGCCTGACATCTACCAGCCACGCCATCCAGCCGGCTGGTTGTTGACCATCTCCCCTGGATTTGAAACACGAGACACAAGGATTTAATCCTCTGTGCCCCCTCCCCTTGGTGCTCCTTGGCTCATCTTCCTACCTTTTCTCCCTTTCTCCTCCGCCCCAGTCTCCCAACCTTTTTCTCCTCGGCTCCTGAGCACCACCCAAGTCATTGGCTACCACTCAGGAAATTGTGTATATCTGCTCCTCAGACTGCTCATCCTTCATCACGAATGGGTGACTGATTGCACAGCTCACCGCTCTGTCCCTGGGAGCATTGACCTTCATCTGTGCCCTTCAGGGCCACTCCTGAGAGGGTGCAGTGGTAAGAGTGGCAGCTGTCTCTTCACAGCCAGTGCAAACGTACTGCCAAGTTCTTGTCTACCTGCCTCGCACCTTTCAACAGCTTCATTGAGGTACAATTTATCTAAACTGAGCTGCACGTTTAAAGTGGACAATTCACTAGGTTTGGACACATGTATGCACCTGAGAAGCCATCAAAGATTCCTCATGTCCCTTTGTCATCTCTGCTCCAGTCCCATCTGACCTTCTTTTTTTTTTTTTAAGGTTTTATTTATTTATTTTTAGAGAGAAGGGAAGAGAAAGAGGGAGAGAAACATCCATGTGTGGTTGCCTCTCACATGGCCCCCACTAGGGACCTGGTCCGCAACCCAGGCATGTGCCCTGACTGGGAATCGAACCTGCGACCCTTTGGTTCACAGCCCACACTCAGTCCACTGAGCTACACCAGCCAGGGCCCATCTGATCTTTCTATCACTATAGATTGGTTTGTATCTTCTGAAGTTTTACATAGATGGATGCATACAGTATGTACGCTTTTCCACTTGGCACAATTATTTTGAGGTGCATCCAAATTGTCGTGTGTACCAATAGTGTGTATCATTTTTATTGCTGAGTATTATGCATTGCATGGATATACCACAGTTGGTTTATTCGCCTCATGACAAATATTTGCATTTACAATATAGCTGCCATGAACATTCATATGCAAGTCTCTTTATGGACAAATTTTCCCCTCCGATAAATGCCTAGGAGTAGAATAACTGGATCATACAGTGAGTGTATGTTTAACTATTTTTTTAAAAAACAGCTTTATTGTTGTAATTTACATACCATAAGATTCACTCATTTTTAATGTACAATACAATCATTTTAGCAAATTTACAAAGTTGTGCAGTCATCACCACAGTTCAATTTTAGAACCAATCTTTGGGGTGTCATCACCCCAAAATGATCCCTCCTGCCCATTTGCAGTGACTTCCTGTTCCCACGCCAGGCCCTGGGAACCATTAGCATATTTTCTGTCTCTATAGATTGGCCTTTTCTGGACATTTCATATAACTGGGATCATACAATATGAGGTCTTTGTGTCTGGCTTCTTTCACTTAGCATAATGTTTACGAGATTCCTCTACGTTGTAGCACGGGTCAGTACTTTTTTCCTTTTTGTTGATGGTTTCCGTTGTATGGATATACCACATTTAGTTTATCCATTTAGGAGTTGATAAACACTTGAGTTGTTTCTATTTTTTGTGTGTGACTATTATGAATAATGCTGTCAGGGACGAGTCTTCGTGTGGACACATTTTCATTTCTCTCAGGTAGATACCTAGGCCTGAATTCCTGGGTCATATGGTAAATTTATAAGTAACTTTTTAAGATACTGCCAAACTGTTGTTCCAAAGTGGCTGTAGGACTTTACACACCCACGTGCAGATCGTGTGGGTTCCTGCTTCCCCTCTTTCTCACCGACATCTGGTATAGTGTCTTTACATTTTCATGCCTCAATTTTAGACATATAGTCACGTAGTGGTATCTCATTGTAGTTTTAGTTTACCTTTGCCGAATGCTGGGACATCTCTTTCAGGTAAAAGGCAGACTGTGGCATTACCACTTCCAAACACTAAGAAAAAGGGACAATGCTTGGTGGCTTTTTCTGCATCTATTGAGATGGCTTTTCTTTGTTAATTAGGGAAATATATTGATCGATTTAAAAATGTTCTGGGCAAGTCCCTTCTCTCAGGGCCTCGTTTTTTTTTTTTCTTTCTTTCTGTAAAACAGGACAGTAAATCACACCTTAAAGCACGTTTATGAGGCTGGCATGCACTGGCATATGGAAGATACCTGGTGCATAGTAGGCACTCCATATAAATTTACGCATATTTTACAGACTGTATTCACATCTTACCCTGCCTCTCCCTCCTCAAGGTATTTTTATTAACCTCTTCTTAATTTTGATCTGCCTCCCAGTGCCCAGTACAGTGTCTCTTGGCACAAAGTAGGTACAATACGTGCTTGAAAGAAAGTGTGAAGGAATGGGGCGCCAGTCGCGGCCTACTCCGCTTGCGCAGGTTACCCAACCGCTGCCTCCCACCGCTCGGAAGTGGCATCAGGTACAGACTCTGAAATTGCCTTCTCCAAACAAGGCCTAGCGCCTATCTCCGTCCTGACCAATCAGAGCCCGTCTCTTTCCGAAAAATAATTGATCTCGGAAGTTGACCAATTAGCTGTTGAATAACGCTATCAGTCCCGCCCCAACGTTGAAACTGCCGCGTCTGAACGCAGAGCAGCGCTCTCAAGCGCCTCTTCTCATCTGACCAATCAGGGCAGCCAGATTGGGCCCCGCCCCCGGCTGGCGGTACGTTGGGTGGAGCGGACGCAAGTCCAGATTGTACCAGCGGCGGCCGGGCGCGGGTTGGGGTCTTCTGCGGTGTAAGCGCTGGAGTGGCGGTGCCGGGGGTTGTGGGGTGGCCTCGGCGGGAGACCCCCGCGTGTGTCCCCGCGTAGGGCTCGGGGCCGCGAGGGGAAAGGTGGATTTTACTCCAGGTGCTGAGTGGACTCGGTCTCCCTTCGCCCCCCTTGGCCCCCGCGTCCGCCGGCCTGGCTCTTCAGCTGCCCCAGACTCTCTTTCGCACGAGGCCTTCTCGTTGCGTTTGCGCAGCTTTTAGCTTTTCCGGAGCTGGGCCGGGGCCGGAGCCGGGGGAGGGCCGTGCAGGTCGTTCTCTCTAACCCCGCGTGAAAACGGCGACCCTTGGCAAGGCCCGGAGTCTCCGGTCGGATGAGGGCGGATCTGGCTGTTTGCCCCGCTTGCATACGGCAGTCGTCCGTGCGGGCTTCCCTCGTCCCTCCTTCCCCGCGCGCCGTGTCTGAGGGGTGGGGTGTCCAGTGGACGTCTGCCTTTTCTCTGCTTTGGCCCCTGCGGCCGGGCGCTGAGGAGCCCCTCACTCCCGGTTTGGGCGGCCCACAGGTGTGGAGAGGGGGTGGGAAGGCAGGGGCAGGGTTTCGGAGAGTGGGTGTCAGATTGGGCCCAGGGTTCAAAATGGAGAGTGAGTGCTGAGGGAGACTTTCTGGTCGGGGGAGTCTGGGCTTGGGGAGCTGAGGGAAGTGGGAAGCCTGCCCCCTAGCCTGCAGGAACTCCTTCCGGGGCATCTGTGGATCCCCCGGAGCCTGGATCCCTGGGGGATGCGCGGGAAAAGGCTGGGAGTGGGAGGAGGCAGCTTTCCAGGGAAAGGCTGGCGGGACCATGGACCCTGGAGCTAGATATGGGTTCGAGTCCTGGCTTTGCCACTTAACTGGCTGTGTGACTTGGAGCAAGTTTCTTAACTTCTTTGAACTTTGGTTTGTTTATTTGTAAAAAGAAAGGGAAGCAGGAAGGGAGGGCAGGAGAGAGGAAAGAGTTCCTTCAGAAGCCTGGTTTGCATTAGATTCACAAGTTATAATACTTTACATCTGTAGACTTGCCCTAATTGTTTTCTGTAAGTTAAACTGGCCTCGTTTCTTAGTGTAGGTTGTGAAAGGGGGACCACACTCCTTTGGCATGCAAGGACGCATGCCCTGGCCAGACTGCTAATAGACACGTGCTGCATGCTTACTGTGTGCCAGGAACTGTACTGAGATTTAATATGCATGTGCTGGTTTAATTCTTATGAGGTAGATAGTGTTATCATCTCTGGCAGATGAGGAAACTGAGGCAAGGATAGTTAACTAATTTATTGAGGCTGCTCAGTTAGGGAGTATCAGAGTTGGCAGGATTCAAACCCAGGCCTCTGGCTCCACAGGGCAGCCTCCTGAGCCCTGTGTCATGCTGTTTTGACTTCAGGTAGCAGAGCTGGGCCTGGAACTCAGCCCAGGAGGCAGCAACATCCGCTGTGGGAAGCCAGACTATACGCCTGGGATGGAGGAGACCGAGGACCTGACGCAGCTGCGGCAGCTCAACCTGGATCTCCTGAGGCAGCTGTGGATTGGGCAGGATGCCATGCAGCGGTCAGTGGCCAAGGCAGCCGCAGAGGTAGGTGTCTGCCTTGGGAGCTCCCAGGGGATGATGGGGGCTGCCAACCCTCCAGCCAGAATCCAAGTTTCTGGGGTCATCTTGCGCAACATGCCCATTTATTGCTGATGGGAAAACTGAGGTCTAGTGAGGGAAGGGATGCAGAGGCTGGAGCAGGCATGAGGACCCAGGCCTTTATGTCTAGTGTATACCAGCTGGGTGACCTGGCCTCTGTTTTAGTCAAGCCAGGACTCCAGCAGCAGCTACAACTCAGAGATGCCATCATCCCAAAAGAAATCCTCAACGGCCCCAATAGCCTCCTGCCCACGGGATGCCAGCCAACGTGATCCCTGTGATATGTCCTCTTCTGGTGGAGCCAGCTTGGGGGTGATCACTCTCCCACCTCCCAAGTGCCAACACCAGGAGTCCCTGAGCCCACTGAGGCCCTGCTCGGCACCGTTGGGGGCCACCTCAGACTCAAAGAATGCAGAGCGTTCAGAGCTGGAGGCTCAGGCCTCGCATTCCATCCCGGATCAACAAAGCAAGCTGCCCAAGGTAACACGGGAGAGCGGGGCATCTATTCACGGGTGCTGCCTTGAACTGCAGTTCCCACTGTCAGATGCACCCAGGGCAGCCTTCCTTGTAAGGTGAGAGGCTGTCTGGGAGGTACTGTGGGGTGTGTCCAGCTTCACCTGAGTGCTGGGTAAGTGGCGGTTGTGAGTGTCTCGGACTGCACTTTGGGAAGAAGGCGATGGGCCCCATTATACAGATGGGAAAGCCAAGGCTCAGAGGCCACACTCACTCGAAGTCATGCCTGAGGGTGGGTGGAAAGCCTTGTCTTTCAGCCCTCAAGCCCTCAGCTGAGCGCTGGGGCACATGTCACTGTAAGTTAAGACATGGCCCCTTTCATTCCCCCAAGCTGGGGTGTCATTTGGGCTGGGCCCACTGGCCTAACCCTTCCCTCTTTGCCTCATCAGCCAAGAGTGACCTTCAGCAAGGAGCCTCCAGTGCCTGAGAAGAGCTGGCGCCTCAGACCCTACCTGGGCTACGACTGGATTGCAGGTGCGGCCCGCCCCACGTACACACCTGGCCCAGGAGCGGGGTGTGGAGGCCCTGGTTGGCCCGCACACCTGCCTGAGCCCGCGCCTGCCATGCTGCAGTGTGTCTGCTGGCTGGCCTGCCCGCCTTGCTGAGCGCCTTCTGCACCGCATCTCTACCAGCACCCTGCATGGCGACAGGCAGAGACGGTGCTCAACGAGTGCTCATCTGGACTCCCCTGTTTCTACCTCGGGCCGTCCCCGCTCCTCTGAGCCCCAGCTTTGTATATCTGGCTGTTTTCTCGGTGTGGCACAGTAGGGGTCTGAGATTACTTTCACATCCAAAACCAAGGTCGTGATTTTCTCCCTGCCTGCGGTCTTTCCTGCTTTGTAAATGGCATCTCTAGGCACCTAGTAATTGGTCAAAACATAACCTTGGGGTCCACCTCGATTCCATGTCTTTTTACATACTGCTCTTCTGGTCTGTTAGCACAGCCTGCTAGCCCTGCCTTCTGTATATTTCTAATGTCCAACTACTTCTCTCCCAGGTGCCGATGGTCACTTCCTAACTGGTGCCTCTGCTTCCCCTCACCTTACAGCAGCCAGAAGGGGAATTCTGAAAAAAATACATGGGTGATCTGAATGCGTCCCTCCTTGTCCCCAAGCCCTCTGCTGGCTTCCCAGTCTCATCTCCTCCCCTCTCATCCCTCACCCCCTCCAGCCACTTTCACCTCTTGGCTGTTCCTCAAATATACTCCTGCCCCAGGGCCTTTGCGTTTCCTCTACCTTCTGTCTGGGATGTCACATGGCCACCTCCCTCCTTTTAGGCCTCTGTCCAGGGCTCGCGCCCTCAGAGAGGCCTCCCCTGGCACCCTTGTGCTACCCAAGCTGGGTTTCCCTGACTGTTCTCTCTTACTTCCTGGCAGGTGTCGTCATTCAGTGTTGTGTCACCTGTTCCCTTGGTAGTTAGTTTGTGGCTGCTGCATTAGTATGTAAACCCCACCAGTGCAGGGGCCTTGTCAGGTTCATCGCCCTTTCCCCAGCACTGTCTGGCCCCTAGTGAGGGCTTTGTAATGTTTTTTTGCCTGGACAATGGGACATGCCTCAGGGTAGGTGGACCCTGAGACAAAACCAGTGATGTCAGTGAGTGGAGGGTCCCCTCAGGTCTGTGAGGCCTGGTGGGGGCAAAGCAGGTGACTGGGTGCCACATGGTTGGGGGCAGCACTGAGTGTCCTCTCAGCCTTGGCCCCTGGCCGCACAGCACCTCCCTGCACTCTGCCCACATCAGGGTCTCTGGACAACAGCTCGCCCATCGGTGGTGAGCCCGAGGACTTCTTCTCGAGGCTGAAGGAGTTCCGAGAAGCCAACAAGGAGGAGTGCATTCACAGTGACCCCGAGTGAGTAGGGGCCAGTGAGCAATGGGTGGGTGGCTCAGGGACCCTGTTGCCAGCCAGCTCACTGCTGTCACTCTGCAGTTTCGAGCTCCTGGGCCTGTGGGAGAGCTCGGTTGCCGAGGAAGACCACGAATGTGAGCACAGATCCTTGCCAAGGTCGCGGGGGTCTGGGGAGGCAGCTGGGGTGCTGGAGAGGCAGGGCAGGGCAGGCTCTGGGAGGGAGGTGGGGATTAGGGTCAGCCCTGTGTCACCCCGTGCCCCAGCAGCCTTCGTTTCCTTCCCAGTGGTCTCATTTCCCATGTGCCCCCCACTCCCAGACCCTCTTCTCTGCATATATGTGGCCTTGGGGGAGGGTTCCAGCTTAGTCACATGAGCACACAAGTCTTTGCTGTAGGTATGCATGTACAGCGTACACTGTACATGGTGCGCGTGTGTGTGAGAGGTGTTTGTGTGAACATACATGTGTCCTGCATGCGTGATTATAAATGTATGCACGTGCGTATATATCCACGAATGTGATTAAAGCCATGCTTTGTGTCTGCACACGTGACATTTCCACATATGAAGGTGCCAGCTGGTGTGTGCACGTGTCGTGTTTCAGTAGGAGAGTGCTGTTTTGTGTGTAAACACAAGTCCGTGTGCATGCTGTGTGTGTCTATGTACATGTCTGTGAGAGTGGTGGCGAAGGAGAGTGGAGGGCTTGGCAGGCACATGTGGTTGGGGGCAGCAAGGGGCCCCGGGACGTAGGTTCTGGGCTAAGGGGGGGCTGCTGCTTCTCATGGGCCTCGCAGGTGTGTACTGCTACCGTGTCAACCAGCGCCTGTTTCTGGTGCCTTGGGACCCTGGCACTCCCTGCCGTCTGTGTAGGACACCACGGGACCAGCAGGGCCCTGAGACTCTGGCGGATCCAGCGCAGGTCAGGTGAGTGGCCAGAGCAGGCAGGACACCTGGGGGCAGCTTTGAGGGCAGCCGGAGATCCACCAGTTTGAGGGAGGGAAGGGTGTGCCTTGGGGCTATGGCTTTGCCCCCACTGCCACCCTTGCCCAGGGTGAGCATCCCACTGTCCATCCTGGACCCCCCGCACCAGTACCGCATCCACCGGCGGAAGAGCCTTGATGCCTCCGACACGCTGGCCCTGCCCCGGGTGAGCAGCCACATGGGGCCTGGGTGGAGATGGGGGTGGGGCTGCCCTGTCTGGCCCAGGTCTGAGAGGTCCAGGGACTGAGCCAAGGCCCCACAGCAAGGCCGAGCTCAAGCAGGATGAGTGCTTGAGTCTCCAGAGTTTGGGCCGTGCTGCTTCCATGACCTGTGCTCTGCTTGTGCCCTGGGGAAGGGGGCACCCCACCTACTCCCTGGCATCCAGGAGATGTGTCCACCCACATATTAGAGTGAATTGGCCCCATTTATCAAGCTCTTGAGTGCTGTGTGTGCAGTACTTGGAAGGGTTATCCCATGGGACCCCATTGCAGCCAGTGCAGGCTCCGCTACTGTCCCATTTCGTAGATGAGGACACTGAGGCACAGGGAGGTGGCTTGTCCAAGGTCAGCTCAGTGGAAGAGCTGGGATTTGAACCTAGGTCCTTGTGCTTCCATAGTGCCTCCCATAATGTCCTTTGTGCCTCCTGGGAAGGACGGGTCAGTGCGCACCCCAGTCACTCCTGGTTGAGGCTGGGGGAGCTGGGCCTGGGGGAAGGAGAAAGGATGCCAAGGAAAGTCGCTTTGCTGGTCTGTAAAATGGGTGCAAAATACCATCCTCAGGTTTGTGTGGGGAAAGGGAGCAGTTCAGGGGGGCCAATACCTGTCGGGCATGGGGCAGAGGCCGACACACAGGAAGCACTCCATCAGGGTCTGTGGCTTCCCCTCTGCCCATCTCTGGTCAGGCCAGGGCCTGGGTCAGCAGGGTTAGGAAAGGGGGCCGCAGTGGGTAGATGCAGGCCCCTGTTCTGGGGAAGCCTCGGTCTGCAGAGGACACCGTGACTGTCCGGGGAGAGCTGTACCCCACGTCAGGTGACTGAACCTCTCTCCACAGCACTGTGTGCTGGGCTGGGACATTCTCCCACCAAAATCCGAGAGAAGCTCAGCCCCGAAGAGCCTGGACCTCTGGTCTTGCATTGCCTCCGAGGCCAAGAAGCTTTCGGCGGTCCCTCGCCACCCGGTATGGTCTGGGGTGCCCTGGGGGACAGATGGGGGGGATGGCAGGTTCCCAGGGCGGGATCCGGGTATCTCCCCACAGAGGCCCATTCCCTTCTGTCCCTGACCCAAGGCATCCTTCCAGGCTCCAGTGCTCCCCACTGGCTACTCCATCCCACCCAAGTAGGATGCTGACTCTTTGAGACCCAGAAGGGGTTGAGGCTGGGACTAGGGTGACCTGTCCCCAATGTAGCTCCCTCTGACACCACCTCATTCACCATCCAGGCCCTGCCAGTGCGGGTTCAATCCTCTACTCTGATCTGGTCAAAGCCCTAGGCACCCCAGCCCTGCAGCCTCTGGCTGAAGCCCTGAGAACTGGCCGCTTGGAGGAGGATAGTGCCCTGCCATCGCTTCTAGCCTCTCTCTCCTGCCGGGGTGCCCATGCTGGGAGCCCCATCTGGCCTTGGCTAGAGGTGGCCTTGGCCCCATTCTCCTAAGTTGGGCAGGTGGGTCTCCTTCCCAGGTTCAGAAGGGGGTACGCGGGTGGGAGGTAAGGGCATTTTGTGACACGTTTGGAAATAAAGTTCTGTTGTTTGAAGCTCCAGGCTCCCACATGTGCTGTGTCTGTCCTGCTGGTGCCCGAAGGCCCCAGGAGGTACCCTGGCCACCTGGGGGGAGACACTGCTGACAGCCTACGCTGGGCAGCGGGATGGATCCAGTGCCCTGAGTGTGGCTCTTTGTGCAGCTCCCCACTCTGGGCAGATAGCCTCGGGGTGGGGGTGGGGTGGGGGGCAGTGAAGGTTCTTAAAACAAGCTGAGGTCAAGATCAGTGTTAAAAAGCCGTCTCAGCAAGGGGGACCCGGGGTTGCAGGCTGTCCCCTCTAGACGAGGCTGAAGTTGTGACAGTGGGGAGTGAGTGAGTGCTCCCCTTTTTGGTCCTTGACACTGGGGTCCATTCCTAGAGGGGCTCCCTTGAAGTCCCTGGGCCATCTGGCTCCTCCCGCCCCTCAAGCCCAACCCTAGAATCTGCGGGTGAGTCGGAGGTGAAGTTGGCAGAGAGCCCAGAGATCCCTCCTAGATTGAGAAGCAGCCCCTGTCTTTCCCTCCATAATCTGAAAGAAATTCCTATTTTTCTGAGATAAAAAGGGGGAACTGAAGCCCAGAGAAAGCTTGTTTTCTGAGGTTTCTCAGCCTAGAGGGGTGGATCTAGGGCTGCGGTCTCTGTGGTTCCCACCCGGAGCTTGTGAAGCCGTGAAACCTTTTCTCCCATTGTGCACAGCCCTTGTATTAGGATAAGCGAGGTTATGCTGCAGTAGCTAATGAACCCCCAGATCCCAGTGGTTCGACGTAAAGCCTTATTTCTTGCTGACTTATACTGCCTTTCCGTCATGGGTCACATGGGGCCTCTGCTTTTGACATTGTCTCTTGGGGACCTAGGCCAGTGGAGGCTCCACCCTGAGGGATACTTCCTGTTGCTTTTCATGACAGACAGGTCACTTCTGCTTATGGTTCATTGGCCAGAGCTGGTCACGTGGGTCCCACCTGACAGCGTGGGGTTGGGGCGTGGAGGGACCTCCTGGGATTTTTGGCGAACGTTACTGTCCTCCCTGTCCTCTTACCTGACTTCCACCACCTCTGTCCATGCGGAGCCCAGGCCCAGGGCAGCAGAGGCCACTGGCTGAGTAGCAGGCACCACAGATTCTTGCCTGAACTCTCCTCACTCTGGGGTTCCAGCCTCAGATGCCTCAGTAGCCAGGTGGGGAAAGTGACTGGTGGGGCTCAGTCCCCTGGTGAGCACATGTCCCCTCCAAAGGTGCTCAAGTTCGAATGCCTGTATGCTCCAAACTGCATGTCTGTGGGCAGGTTAACCAGCAGGTCACGTTTGCTGCTTGCTTCCAGCACGTGAAGAACCGGTCTTTTCCACGTGGAATTTTTAAAAATTTATTTTTAATTGTGTGAAGTTTACCATTTTTATATATGCAGTTCAGTGGTGTTAAGTGTGTCCACGTTGTTGTATGGTTGTCACCGTCAACCGTCTCCAGAATTATTTTAAAAACCTAGAATTTCATACCCTTAACAGCCCGTGCCCCGCCCCTGGCCCCTGGCAGCCACCACTTTCATTCCTGTGTCTGTAAACTCCAGGGACCTCACGTGAGTGCAGTTACACGGTGTTTGTCTTTTCTTGTGACCAGCTCATTTCATCTGGCAGATTGTCCTCAAGGTTTATTTATGTTGTAAAGTGTCAGAATTTCCTTCGTTTTAAGGCTGAGTAGTAAGTATTTTGTGTGGATCTACCAGATTGTGTTCACCCATCCATGATGGACACTTGGGTGGCTTCCACCTTTTGGCTGTTGGGAATGGTGCTGCGTGAATGTGGGTGGTCCGTCGGAGCCCCTGCTTTCGGGTCTTTGGGTTCGATAACCAGAAGTGGAATTGCTGAGTCATACGGTAATTCTGTGTTTAGTTTTTTTGAGGACCACTGTTCTGTCAGCCCTGAGTGTCAGAGTTAGGTTCTGCAACTCCAGGTGAAACAAGTAGAGTAAAACCAGTTTTACCACAGGCTAAGTTCCCATGGCATCTCATCAACAATGTGAGTGAAACGATGCATCGCCCTAGGACCTGCCGAATGGCACAGCAGCCGCCCCATTTGACGTCCCCACCAGCAAAGCCAAGGGGTCCCAGTGTCTCTGCATCCTCGCCAGCACTTACCTTCTGCTGGCTCAACAGTGGCCATCTTGGTGCGGGTGGGTCTCATTGCGGTTGTGCTTTGCATTTCCCCCGTGGTTAGTGACGTTGAGGATCTTTTCATGGGCTTCTAGGCTATTCCCATGTCGTCTTTGGAGAGATGTCTTCTACGTAAGTCCTTTTTTGAATGGGGCCTTGTCCCACACGTAATTTTAAGTCAAAGGGCCTGTGTGAGTAAGTGATACTGTTAGTTCTAATTTTGTTAGAATTCCTAGTAAAGAATTTGTTAGTAATTCTTTTGCCAGAGGGCAAAGAGAATCTGGAAGCCTGTCAGACAAAAATGACAAAACTTACAGCTGAGGTTAGTTTTTAAGTTCAGCTGATGCAGAACAAGATAAAAGAATTTCTTTCCCATAAAAGTCCAGACTCCATTAAACCGCCAGGCGCCGTGGCTTTTTCTGGAAGGACAATTCTGAGAAGTTAGTAAGTTTCTGGCCTTGCTTTTAGTCAGTTCCACGTGCAGGAAGCCACAGCCCAAGGTCTCCAGGGTATGTTTCGTCAAACCCATGATGCTGGTGATCGAGAGGCTGGTGTGTGTCTCCAGGACGGTGCTGCAAACCCTGACAGGCCAGCCGGCCAGCCGAGCGCGCACCTGACTTTAGAGATGTTAAAATGTGGACATTGCCCCGTGCCCCAGAAATTTTCGGGTTCCGTTCCCAATCCCGGCACGTACCTAGGTTGTGAGTTCAATCTCCATTCGGTGCGTACAGGAGGCAACCAATCAATGTTTCTCACATCGATATTTCTTCTTTCCTCTCTAAAATCAGTGAATATGTCCTCGGGTAGGGATTAAATAATGTGATTCACATCTTAGAATTAATGAGACATAAAAGATCTAAGCCTAAGACCTCTGGTTTTTTTGTGTACTGGTTTTGGGCTCTGCATACCTCTGCTCACCCCTCCTTGGGGCCGCCTGGGACAGCTGGCTGGAGTGGGGACACAGCCAGCTCCACAGGATCTTGGCGGCTGCTCTGCCCGCCAGCGCTGCAGGGAGGTGCCAGAGAAACAGGCCCAGGGCTCTGTCTTGCCCACCCACCTCTCCAGAGCCCCTGCCTTTGACGGCTTCAGTTTGGGGGTGAGGCTTCTTTAAACCTGAGGCACCGAGAGTGAAGGTCACAGGCAGAGAGGCCCCGTGGACAGAGCTTCATGCGTCCAGCCGTACTTCATTCCATCTGCACCTGCCTGTCCCAACTGTCCATGAAGTGTCCCCACTGCTTTTTCAGGTAACTGCAAGCTATTCCTGATTCTTCTGGGCCCTTCCCTCCCTCTCGGGATTGTGGGATCTCTTCCTGTCCCCACCTTCACCCCTTGCAGCTCCTACTCACCTTCCTCATCTCAGCGATGTCTCTCCTTTCCAGAGGCTTCCCGGAACTCTGGAGCCCTGGTCCACCCCACCCCATCACACTCCCCACCTCCCTGTACTTCATCTCCACCCTTCCGTGTTACCAAATCACCAGTTGTGAGGCCATTGCTCAGTGCCTCCCCTGCTAGAACCGAAGCTCCAGGACAGCGGGGATGGGGTTGTGTTCTTAGGTGTTTTCCTGTTTCCTCTAATGTAGCAGCTGAGCTGTTTCAGGATTTGGGCTTCTCCCTGAGCCTGGTTTCCCACCTGTGTAAGGAAGGTGATGGGTGAGATGCTTTAATTTCTCTGAATCGGAAGAGCCTCGTGGTCGGGCACACGGCCCAGGATGCATGTTTCCTCTCCTTCAGATGGACATTGTTCTTTCTCTTTCATCCCCTCCTACTATGTAGCATAAATCCCAAAGGCAAAAAGCAAGATCACCCCATTCCAAAGTAGATGTCTTGTGTTTGTCACTGAGAAATAAGAACAGAGGGTCTGATTCTCTGTTGCCTGTATCATAGCAAAGAAGCGGGGCCCGCACAGGTCACTCATTCATTCATTCACTCACCATGTGTGTAACCAGCTCCTGCGGTGTGCTAGGCACTGTCCTGGGCTCCCCAGACAAGAGTGACAACAGGGACCTGTCCCCACGGAGCCCCTGTGCTAGTGCTGGGACAGACTGAGACAAGCGAACACAAACGTGTCGGGGGCACTCAGTGATGGGGAGAAGCCAGGGCAGGGCCAGACCACCACTTCCCTCTCCCACTCCTTGCCCCCTGCGCGCCTCCCAGCAAGGGCTCCTGCAGAAGCTTTTCTCCAGCTCTTGTTAAGTCTGCTGGCTTTCCCCAGCCCCCGGGTCCGCCCCCACGGCTCCCTCCATTCAGGCCTAGGCTTCTGTGTCCACTCTTCACAGGCCTTCCCTGGTCCCACAGACCTGGAGATCTAACACACCCTGAGTCCGAGGCCCTGCCTCTACTTACCCATCGTATTCTTTTCTGTTCAATGGTAAGATCCTGGAGGCAGGAACTGAGCCTCCATTGTCTTCGGCTCTGTCCTAGCACAGCACGTGGCAGGTGACAGGTGTTCAATGAACAGACACTGGATGAATGGTTCAGGGAACTGGCCCGGGTCTTGTGAAGTGAGAGGCCACACAGCCCTGGGACCTGAAGTGAGTGTCTCCCAGAAACTTGGCACCAGTGGGCTGCAGCTGCTCTGGCCAGTGCTGCTTTTCAGGACATCACGGGGATTTGGCCTCCTGGGAGGGGAGATGGGGAGTGATGGGAGACCACTGTGACATTTCCATCCTGGAAACTTCCACACCTGTCATCAGCTGCGAGCCCAGGCCCCCGCATGCAGATGGGTAGTGTGTGGAGAGCCGCAAACACGAGCTGGCCTCCCATGGACCCTTCCAGCTTCCCAGAGAACAGGAGCAGCTCCTGATGGTTACCCGGGGGGTGGCTCTCCCTGGAGGGGTGAGTGGCCATCGCTCTTCTCCGTCCTCACAGAGGTGGGCGCTGCGTGGCCCAGGGAAGAAAAAACAACAATGCATTTTCCAGAACTGTTTCCCCATGTGCCTTTTGAACGTAGCGTTCTGATGAGAATCGACAGCATTTTGGTGCAATGAAAGTTGTATTCAGTGCCTACCTCAGTGCTGGGCTCGGCCGGAGTTCGCTGGCCCCAGTGGGGAGGCCCGTCAGAAGCCTGATCTGGTGGTGGGGCATGGAGAATGGCTTCGGAGGATCAGGGCTCAGTTCAGGCCCCCACACGGTCTGGCTGCTTCCCAACCATAGTCTGGGGCATGCTGTCTACGCCTCTCGCTGAGCGTGTCGGCTGTAAAGGGTGAGAGCAGTGGCAGAGCTCCCCGTCCGTGGGCTGACCCCAGGAAGAGGGCGATAAGTGATAAGGTAGCACGGTTGTCATCAGCCCTTCCTGTCCCCACCCCACCCCATCATACCTGCTTTTTCTGACTTCACTGTTCCTGCTGACACTTTCCCTGGGAAGATGAAAGGGGGCTGGAAATGAAGTATCAGTCTCAGGTAAATTGGTACAAAGGCTCGCTGCTCTCTCCCAGCTCCTTGGCTGGAGTGGGGGCTGTTGCTGAGAGCAATGGCAGGGAGCAGAGCGGTCTCCTCAGGGCTGCGGTGTCCAGCACCTTGGGGGTGTGAGGTAAGAGGCTGAGGCTGTGCAGGAAGTCACAGGCGGAAACCCCAGCTGTACTGTACCATCTGTGGCTGGTGGGAGTGGCATGAGGTTGGGTCTCAGTGACTGGGCTCCAGTTGGTGGCTTAGGTGGCCTTTGGGGACATCCCCTTGTGGTACCAGGCTGAGCCCTGACCACGGTAATCTCAGGTCCGCTTTGTCTGCGGCTGTGGTGGCTGGACTTTTCTCTCCGCCCCCGGAAGCCCCCAGTACAGCCTCAGAAACTCAAGAGAGACCCCTTGGCCCTGCTCCGGCCCTACAGGACACCAGGGGCCCGAGTGCTCTAGGCCCCATCTCCGGCAGTAACGAGACTATTCTAGGCCAGCTAGGGCTGGGGCATGATTGGGTCTCAGCCAGGAGAGAAGTGTGGGGGGTGGGGGGAGGCTTTGAGAATTTTCCAGATCTCAGATCAGATGAGGGAGATAACTTCCTGCTTCCAGGGCTGGCGGCAGGGGCGGGAATTGAGGCACTGGTCAGAAAACCCCAGCCCAGAGGGAGACCCAGCTGTCCCTCCTTCCCACTCCCAACAAGTTCTGACCAACTTCCCCTGGCTTTTCTTGCCAGAGTGGTGGGACGGGGAGAAGCAGCGTGAAGGAAAACTCTCCTGGATCTGTGGGGTCAGTGCAGCTGTGTGGCCAGAGCTACTTACTTTACAGGGGTGTTTTGAGGGTTAAATGAACTGATCAGGTGATGGAGTGCTTACTGCAGTCGTTGGCGCTCAGTGCTTAGCAAATGTGAGATATTATTTATATTTGGAAACAAGGACCCACATGTGCACTGTGGGATGAGGGTCTTCTTTGGGGAGTGCATCTCGCCTGGCCGGAAGCAGTGAGGAATGAGAGAGGAGGAGGGGGACATTCTAGGCTGTCTCTCCAGTAAGTGACCAGTGACGGCCTCTGCTGCTGTGTCCCTGCTGGAGTGGACCCTGCAGGCCTGGGCAAGAAGAGCCCTGCTGGGCTGAGGGGGTCAGAGGGCTGGAAACCACCTGGGCCCTGCCAGGAATCCTCAGGTTCCAACTCAGGGGGCGGGGATGACAGCATGGGTCATGGCCTGGGGAGATGGCAGGTGGGGACCGTGGGGCTCACACAGGCCTCCCTCTGTCCCCTCCTTCAGGAGGAAGCCTCTCTCGTGGCTGCCTGAAGGAACTATTGCCCCAACCTTTCCTCGGACTACCTGCCGGGCCCCGCTCTGCCCTGGGCCACCATGTCAGCCTTCATCTTCCCCGTCTCTTGTCCAGGGCCAGGTGGGTGAGCAGGGCAGGGACCATCTGAGCTCAGGGAGAGGCCCTGGTTCCTCAGTGTGCTCAAAGGATCCAGGGGCCTCCAGCACTGGGAGGCGCCAGTGGCACTCCTGTGGCCACGTGGCTGGGACGCTAGGACATGGTGGCCCTAAAGAACCTCAGAATGGGACCTTATTTGGAATAAGGGTCTTTGCAGAGAGGCATGGGACTGTTTCTCCCTCAGCGCCTCCGAGGGACCCAACCCTGCCAACACCCTGACTTCAGACTTCTAGCTGTAGAACTGTGAGAGAGTGTAAATTACAAAATTTTGTTGAAGAATTGCAAAATTCCTGTTAAAGCTGTAGCCTGAGTAACCCTGGAATGTAACGGTGTTGAGATAAGGGGTTTAAAAAGTAATTAATTTAAAACGAGGAGTTTATAGTCCGGTGTGATGGGTGTCCGCATAGGGAGGGGACATTTGGACTCAGATGCACATGCATAGAGTGGAGGGACACATGAGGACACCAGCAAGCCAGACGATGGATGGCCACCTGCCAGCCCAGGAGAAAGGCCTCGAGAGCCACCAACCTTGCTGTTAGACTTCCAGCCTCCAGACCTCTTAGAAGGTCACTTTCTGCTTAAGCTGCTCAGTGGGTGGTACTTCCTCTGTTCCTGCAGCCAGACCAGACCAATGCACCTTCAGGCCAGAAAATTCCATGGGGGCTTGAGGAGGTGGAGGGAAGCTGGGGGAAGAGAACCTGTACAGTCCCCCTGCCTCTCCTTCACTGAACCCCAAAGCTGTCCTGGCCTGGGCCTCATTTTTTTCTTACTGTAAATGTGGGTTGTCTTCCTGTTCACACCAGCCTCATGTGGAGGGCACATGGAGGGCACATGGAGGGCCGGTGGAGGACATGAGCCCTGGGGCAGATGGGTGGGGTGGGCAGTAGGCAGGCCTGGGGGCAGGGTCGCCACCCACACCTTTCTCTGCCCCCCCCTTTCCGCCAAGCTGGGACTCAGCCCAGCTGCTCTTGGTGTCTGGTCATTCTAGCTCATTCCAGCATCTGATGCATTTGGGGATTTTATAGTGCTGGGGATTCACTTGTCCCCAGAGTAGACATCGTGATAATAATCAGGAAGATTTATGTAGCGCGGGCTACATGCCAGGCGCTAGTGTAGAGTCCCGCTTCTCAACTCTTCACGTCCTCAAAACCACCCTGCGAGGGAAGGTTACAATCCCCATTTTACAGATGGAGAAGCTGAGACACAGAGAGGTTAAGAGGCTTGCCTAAGGCCACACAGCTAACGAACTGGAACTCAGACCACTGTAAACTCCAGTGTCCGCAAGCCATGAGCCCTCCATGGCAGGTGTCCTGGTGTTTCTTTCCTACTGGGGCTGGCTTTGGACTCGACTCCTGGTTTCCTGGGGAGGCAGCTCAGCGGGGAGCTGTGCAAAGCCTGGGCCTGTCTATGGTCCCCACACCCGGTAGCACCAGCAGTGACCTCCCTGCCCCGAGCTTTACCTTCTTCCCCTGGCGGTGGTGTGGCTGCTCAGGCTGCTGTGAAACTGGGCTGACCCTTGATGCTTTGCTGACCACACCACTCTCAGACACACGCACGTGTACACACCTCTACACATACAGCCATGAGGACACACACCCTCCCATGCTTGCATGCACACAGTCTTGCACACATACACCCCTGTGTACATACCCCCTCACACACCCATGTGCACATGCAATCACACGGGCACACGCCCGCTCTCACACATGCTCGCATATTATGGGCGAACAGCCTCATGCTCACCTGCACATGTGTGCGCGCACGTACACACACAGGCACGTGCTGTGGGAGTTCCTGTCGTTGTCACTGTGGCCCCAGCACTTAGTCATTCGCCCACCCACCGGGCCGCGTGTCTTTCGTGGAAGCCGACGTTTGGCTTTCCTTCTGCCGAGGTCTTCTCACTCTGTCTCTGTCTCGCTTTTCACTCTGACTGGGAAGGGTTTTTTTTCGGTCTCTCTCTCTCTTGCAGTTTTGACAGTGACTGTAACCCGAACCCCCCACCTCCCGGGCCACCTCCTGCCGCTTCAAGGTGTCCACTCTGTCCTTCCTCTCAGCCCTGCTGCCGCCCAACCCTTGCAAAATGGAAGGTGGAGAGGAAGGGCGTGTGAGGGCGAGAAGCGATGTCACAGCAGAGGCTGGGGCGGGGGACAGACCCCAGGACCCCATGACTGTCATTCAGCCTGCTCGGCTGGGAGTTCCCGTGAGAGGCTCAAGAACTGCTTGGGAAAAGAGGGTGCTGATGTTATAGCTGAGGGCCCTGTGGGGTGGGGGGTCGGTGGGGGGACGGACTTCCTGACCCGGGTGCGCTGCCCCCACCCCCCACCCCTCACCTTCACGCTTGGGATCTCCAGCTGGCCTTCCACCCCCTTCCCTCAAGCCTAGCCTTGCCTCGCACTGGCAGAGCAGCTCTGGGCTGGGTGATCCCCGAGAAAAAGCGGCCTCTTCCTGCTTCTAGACTTTTCAGACATCAAGCCCCAGGACTTCTCTCTTCCTTTCAAAGTCACTTGGAGGTGGGGGAAGGGGCACAGGGAAGCGTGTTAGTCCTTGGAATGGCAGGAAATTGTGCCTTTTCTGTTTTCTTTCTGATGTGACAGTGGACAGTTCATCTTTCAGCTCCATTTCATATCTATGACTGGCTCTTGTAATGCTTATTTCGTCAGATGGCGGGAAATGCATGAACCTGTGCGGGTAAGGCTGCTAGAGGTTGAGCTGTGTCCCCAAAGTCCCTCTGTTGAAGCCCCAAACCCCAATGTGACTGTATTAGGAGGTGGGCCTTTTAAAAGGTTAATTAAGGTTAAGGGAGGTCATAAGGGTGAGGACCTAATCCAATTGGACCATGTCCTTAAAAAAGAGGAAAGGCTGGGTAAGCACCTGGAAAAGGCAGCCATCTGCCAGCCCAGGGCAGAAGAAGCTAAAGCTGCCGGCACCTTGATCTTGGACTTCCAGCCTCCAGAACTGTGAGAAAGAAGTTTCTGTTGTGGAAGTCTCCCAGTCTGTGCTATTTTGTTACAGCAGCAATAGCCATCCAGTACAACGGCTAGTTTGGTGAGCCCTGGCACGTAGGAGCTGCTGGTCAGTGCTCACGCTGGGAGAGAGTTCTCCTGGTATTTCTGTGTGCCTTATGTCACGTTTCATCCTGGACGCAGACTGAGTCTGCCTGTGGGGCAGGGAACAGATTTATTTTCCTCCCAGGATGGTAGGGTCTTCCCGCTCCCCCACAGAGGTTTGCTTCCAGTCCGGAGTCATCTAGTGGATGTCTTCTTGGGGCACGGCTTTAGCAGGCTGCCTTGTGAGATTGGGGCTCCCCTAAATGGGGTCACAGCTCACCTGCATCTGTGGGCGTGTGACAAGCCAGACTAGTGCTTGACAATTATTATTATTAAGTCAAGGTGGCTATGTTCATTAAATCAACAAATATTTATTGTGCCAAGTGCTGGGGCAGAAAGCACCGAAGAAATAGGCAAAAACTCCTTGTCTGTTTGTGCGGCTGGACCCTGCGTAGGTGGCTACTGATTTAGAAGAGACCCCTGATCCCTGTGTGTGTGGCAGTTGGGCAGTGAGCATTGGAGAGCTTCCTGTGTGCCCAGTACGAGGCTAAGTTTATTGTCCTCATTCTTTGCACACCTGTGTGCAGTGGGTGACATGGAGGCCCAGGGAGGTTTTAACCAGTCACTCCAAGTGCTACCTGGGGTGGTGACAGGTGAGATTTGAACCCAGCTTGCCTGACTTTCCAAGGGCTTTTGTTTTAGAAACACCCCGATACCTCTAGTCACATTCGGAGGCTTGTCTTTCTCTTTTGAATTGGAAGTCCTGAGAGCTCGAACGGGGTTTTCTGTGTGCAGTTCACTCTCCTCTGAGTCTTGGGAGGTGATAGGACCAGCTGATTCGAGGAAAAGCTGGTCTGTCCTGAGGTTTTGCAGGGTGAGCTCCCTCCACCAGGGGGGCCCTGGGGGCTGAGGTCAGCCTGACCTGGTCATTCTGAAATCAGGGGCCCCTCCCGGGAAGGATGCAGGCCAGGGAGTGCTACAGGGCAGGCTCAAACTGGGGGCTTGAGATGACTCATCTGTGGCTATTTATTACCCGTCTCCATTTCTCGGTCTGATTGGGCGGCTCCAGGGCCAAGCCTCCTTCCTTCTGGGTGCTGAGTAAGCAGCCCCTGCCATCCTGCCCACCTCTGGCCTCTGGGGGCACGCTCTCTCCGCGCCTTCAACAACACTCGCCCCCTTGGGGCTGCTGGAAGTTCCCTCCCACTGCAGTCATCCAGATCTTCCTGCTTGTTCTTTCTCCCCAGGCCCCTCTGCCTTCAGGTCTCAGCTCACCGGTCACCTTCTCAGGGAAGCCCTCTCTGACCAACACATCCACCCCAACAAAATCTGGTTAGGTGGCCTTTGCCCTCCCTCCGAGCAGTCACTGGTGGGTAATTAATTAATTGCCCCATTCTCCCATCTCAGCTGCAGGCAACTCCATCCCCCTGGTTTCCCAGGCCACCCCCCCTGAGTTGTTCTTGAGGCCTCTGTCAGCAAATCCTGTCCATTGCACCTTTGAAGTTCACCCAGATCCGGCCCTTCCCCCACGGCTCCCTCCTGCTCTGGGCGGCCATGACCTCTCCCCCACGTGCTGCCCTGGCAGGTCGGGGCTTGCTTCTCCGCCACTCACAGCTCCCGAGTGGTCCCCGTTCTATTTAACTCTGCACCGTTCTACCTAGCACACCGCATCTGCCTTCTCTTCCCTGTGCTCCTCTGTAGCACCTCTTCCCCGTTAACATGCGTGTACTTTACCCCCCGATTTTGTTTGCTGTCTGTCTTCCCGTCACTAGAATGGAAACTCTTCAAAGGTAGGGAGTTTTGAGTATTATGTTCACTGATGTATTCCCAGCACCTCGCCCAGGGGCTGTACCCACACGACTGTAATGTTTGTTGAATGAATGAATGAATGAATAACAATCTGCCACTCACCCCACAAACAAGTGGAGACGTCTTGTTCCTCTTCTGCAAGCACTCTTGTTCCTGCAGGCATGTTAGACGCTATAGCATCGGTGGGTCCTGTGGGAGACAAGCCCGGTGGAGTTCCAGGCGTCGGTGGGCACCCTGCTCTCCTGGACACCCCACACAGCCCATCCCAGCCTTTGGAGCACGGCAAGGAAGGGACCTCGGGGGCTGGGAACCCCATGGCAGTCACCTGTATTTGCAGGTGCTAACAGTTTTGCTACTTAGCTGGGAGGCCATGGCTCAGAAAGGCCCTTGGTCCCTTGCAGGGTCCCTCTAAGCCAGGACAGTGGCTGCTCTAACTGCTACCGAGAATGAGTGTGGGACACCAGCGAGTGGCCAGACTTCAGGTCACAAATGAACTTAAAGTGAGGCTGCTTCCTTTGGGACATTGCAGCCAACTGGTGGGTGTTTGAAATGGAAGTGTCAGCCCAGGACACAGAGACCCCCAGGAGGTGGTGTGGGGCCAACAACACACCCGTGTCTTAGCCTTGCTAAGACACTTATTTCCCAGTCCGCCTCTGACCAGACAACGGGACTGCTTCCGGGTTGTGGGTGGGTGAGCTGTCCTCGGTGTTTGCCTGGCAGGTGCTGAGGCTGGGAGGTGTGTGTGTGCCATAGATATGCATGTGCAGCGTTTAAACAGGCCCACTGCTCCCCACTCCTGACCTTCCATCAATCTCTGCAGCCATGACAGACAAGCAGACCCTCCGACTCCCTGTTTGCTTCCCTTGCCAGGTTCGGAAACAATGCCTCAAGCCTTTGCTCCCTGGGGAAGGCAGATGATCCAAAGCCATCCAATAAGCAGATAAAGCCGGTGGTGGCAAAGGGGCTGGGTGGGGTCTGAAGCCAGTGGGGGGACTGGGGCTGTCCCTACACTCACTGGCTGCAGGCTCTGGCCTCAGGGTCAGTGTAAGTCAATAAGGGAGGAGCTGTCGGGTGGGGAGGGGGCGCAGAGTCTCTGGATTCCTCTCAGCTCTCTCTGTCTTTCCTACCCAGAAACGTGTTAAAAATGAGTGGCCGGGGGTTGTGGCCAATAGCTGTTGGGTTTTTCTCAGCCCAGACACAGTCCCAGCCCCGAGGTGGTACCCATGAGTCTCCTGACCTAGCTGAGTTAGGGACATGCCTCCATTACCCCAGGTCTTGAGGGTTTCATGCCTGGTGAGCCCAAGCCTGACCAGGCCCTAGCACCTCTTGGCTCCAATTCAGAGAGAGAGAAGGTGCTGGGGGTGGGGGTGCTCTTTCCCCAGTGGTGTGGATGGGCTGGTTGAGGGGGAACCCCAGAGGGATCTTCTGAATGAACACACCCCGATGGGCAGCTCCTGCTGGGAACAGGAGCGGGGTGCCCCCGCCTCCCGCTGGCAGTGACAGCATGGAGGACGGCATGGACACGCGGGCGTGGCTCTGCTCTAGGTCTCACTTTCAGGGCAGCGTCTCCGTGCTGCGCCCCTGGAGGGAGCGGTGGGAGGCAGGGCTGGTGGCCGCCGTGCCTCTCAGGGGCCCTGGCCTTGGTCATCCAGTCATCCCCCAAGTACATACGAAGCCAAGCCCCGTTTAGCTCTATAGGGAGGGTGGGGCGCTGGCCAAGAAACAGTTTCAGCTGGTGGTTGGATATGTCCCTGGAAGGCAATAAATAGGGTGAGGTGACAGAGTGGCAGCAGTGGCTTGAGGGGTCAGGAGAAGCCTCTCTGAGAAGGTTTCATCCGCGCCAACACCTGGAGGATAAGGAGGGCAGCGTTTTTAAATTTTATTTTTTTACAGCTTTATTGAGGTGTAATTAACACATGATGTCCTTTACCTATTTATAGTGCCCAGCTTGATGAGTTTGGGTCCAGATACATGCCCATCGCCACCAAGATAACGAACATATCTGTCACCCCCAGAGTTTCCTTGGAGGGGGTGCACTTGGAAGAGCTGGGGGGATAGGATCTCAGACAGAGGGATGGGCAAGTACAACGGAGCTGGGGCAGGGACAAGCTTGGTGGCTCCAGAGGAGGCAGGGAGGAGGCCAGTGGAGACAGTGACAGGGGATAGGTGAGGGAGCAGGAGCCCCAGCTGGGGGCCTTGGTGCCTGAGGTGCGAAGCCAGGGACTGAACCTGAGCGCTCCCCACACCCTGGTGACGGGTGCTGGTGACCGGTGTGCGAGCAGCCACGCCGCACTTGGCTGTCCGACCTTAGAGCCCCATTTCCACCCAGGCTCTTCTGAGAAACCACCGTGTAGGGCAGTGACTCTCGCTAGTGAATTAGTAACTGGTTTCCCCCAGAAATGATTTACATTTTCACAGAGGCCTTCAACACCTCCACCCAAAGGAGTGAGTAATGGCAGAATTTTAGGCTGAGGGGCAGGCGGTGGAAGGAGCCTTTTTCATCCATTGCTCCTCGGGGCGCTAAAGTGCTCAGCCTTCAGGAAGGTAAAGCTGGCTTCTTGAATGTTGTGAGTTGTAAGCTGCCATGTCGGGGCAGGGTGCCTTCTGTCCCCCTCACATCTTCCGGGGCTGGTCCTTGGGAGGCCCTCCCGACCTGACTGCCAGGCACAGGGCCACATGGGGAAGAGGCAGGGTGACAGGGAATGCAAAGTCAGCTCCTGGAGAGTGAGTCCCTTACAGCTGACAACTGTGGGAGCCGGAGCAGGTTCCAGGGAGATGGGGGGTTTGGGGGGCTGGGGGATGTAGGCTGCCACTTGGTTGAGGGGGCACAGGTTCCAGCCCTGGAGGGGGCAGAGGCTCATTTTAGAGTCACAGATATGGGCTTGAACTGTGGCTCTAGGACTTACTGAGTGGCTTGTTCAGGTTACTTCTCTGAACATCTGTTTCTTCATGGATTTTTTAAAAAAATTGTTACTGTGTAGGGTTATTGTGCCAGGAATCTCGTAAGCACCTTTGGCTTATTCATTCTGTATTTTTTGGCTAGATACCTCCCTGGGGGCAGGTACTGAGCTGGACTGGGAGGCCATGGCTCAGAAAGGCCCTTGGTCCCTTTCAGGGTCCCTCCAAGTCAGACCCCTGCCCTGGGGATGTCTCCCGCCATCCAGATGCCAGCAGACCCCAGCCTTGATTTTTCTCTGTAGGTGGGGACAGTGCTCATGGCGGGTTTCGGGGGTGAGGCTCCTCCGGATGGGAAGGGTCTGGTGAGGAGTGGTTCTCTCTCTCTCTCTCTTTTCTTTTTTAATTTCTTTTTATTTTAAATTGATTTTTTAGAGAAAGGAAGAGAGAGGGAGGGAGGGAGAGAGAAACACTGATTTGTTGTTCCAGTTATTTATGCATTCACTGGTTGGCTTTGGTATGTGCCCTGACTGGGGATCGAGCCCGCAACCTTGGCCTATCAGGACAACACTCCAACCAGCTGAGCTGCCAGGCCAGGGCTGGTTCTTTCTTTCTTGAAGGGCTGCCCCAGGCCCTCTTGTCCGGGTGCATAGGATCGGGGACCTCCCTGCACAGGCAACGCCCAGGACACACGCTGCCCTCGACTGAGCTGCTGTCTCCCTTGGTTGCTTCTGTTTTTTCGTTTTTTTCTGTTTTTGTGCTCAGTATCTCTGGTTCTGTGATTAATATTGGACTAGGCTTGGTTTCCTGAGCATCTAAATGACTCACTCCATTCACAACGGCCCCATGAGCAGAAAGGTCTGGGGGGGAGAAAGGGACTCCATGACGGGGAATTGGGCCCACAGGGTCATCTCTGCCATGCCGTAGGCCTTGGCCAAGTCTCTTTCCCTCTCTGGTCTTAGCTTCCTCCTCTGTGTGTCTCTGGAAGGTGAGAGGGAATATTGGGAACTGGAAACAACAGCAGGAATCCCTCCCAGCTACCAGTCTCAGGAGCTCAGGAGGGTTAACAGCATCCTGGGGTTCAGCCTGGGAGAACAGGCCTCCCCACGGTGTTACCCACATTCACCTGTTTCATCCTCACTGCGGCCCTTCGCCACGGGTATCATTGTTTCCATTTTATAGATGAAGAAACTGAGGCTCAGAGAGGGTGAGTAACTTGCCTAAATCCACACAGCTAGTAAGTGACAGAGACAGGATTTGACCCTGTCTGGTTCTAGGATCTATGACAGCCCCAAGGAACAGAGCTGGAAGTGTCCCCAAGCCTCATATGGGAAGCACAATCCACACCTCCTACCTGTCTTGAGTTTCCCTGGAGCCTCAGACATCAAGTCCCAGCCCCGGATTTTACAAGTCAAGGTGCTGAGGCCTGGACAGGGGAAGTCACATGGCGACTTGCAGACCTGGGCTCCAGCCCAGACTTCTGACTCTCCGTCTACTCTTCACATACCCAGAGCTGCCGCCTGCCAAGCTGGAGCACAATGCAGCCCACACCAGGTGCCAGGGGCTTGGGAGGGCGTCCCCATAGTGGCTGTGTGACCAGCAAGCTGGTCTGTGCTGGGGACGGGAGATGGTTACCTGCTGGTCTCACCTGATAGCTGGGAAAGACCTCTGACCCCCACGGTTCTTGCCTGCCCATGGCCCCATGCGAAGCCCCTGCATGACTCACTGTGGGCTGGAACGGTGAATGCCATGGTACATTCATCCCCTGAGAAGGGGACCCCCAGCCTCTGAGCTGTAGTCCTGAATGGAGAGGTCCAGGGCAAGAGCAGGGGCCTGGCTGCCCAGTGGGGGTGGAGCAAAGGGCAGCTAAGCCCTTTAAAGAGCTTTGTCCACTGTTTTATTTTTTTATTATTGTTCTGATGTATATATTTTTAATCCTCACCTGAGGATATGTTTATTGATTGTAGAGAGAAAGGAAGGGGAGAGAGAGAGACATTGATGTGAGAGAGAAACATCAATCAGTTGCCTTCTGTGTATGCATCCTGACCGGAGATTAAACCTACGACCTAGGTATGTGCCCTGACCGGGAATTGAACCCCAACATTTTGCTGTATGGGACGACACTTCAACCAACCGAGCCACCCAGCCAGGGCTGCCCACTATTTTATTCAGGGCTCACGGTAGCCCTGGAAGGCCGCCGGGTAGTGTAAAGTCCACATCTGGCAGAGAGGGAACTGTGTCCCAAGGACCCCCACCTGTGTCCCAGGATTCATGCTCCTCTGCAGTGCCTGCCCACGCTGAGGAGAGCCAGCTGTGTAACCAGCCGCGTGGACATGATAAAGTGTGGCTTCCGAGGCTAGATCGTGAAGCACGATGTGGCCTCCTCCTTGCTTGCTGGGCTTCGCTGGCTCTGGAGGAGGCCTGCTGCTTCTCTGGGGGGCACTCTGGCAGCCTCCTGCCCACAGCTGAGGGGCTCATTTTGGAAGCAGGTCCCCAGCCCCCGGTGAGCCTGTAGATGATGGCAGCCCCAGCTGACATCTTGATCGCCACCTCATGGCAGACCCGGAGCCAGGGTCTCCCCGTCCAGCCTGTCGCCAGTGGCTGGCCCACAGAATCAGGGGACATAATGTTTCTTGTTGCTTTACACTGCTAAGTTTAGACAACAAATAGACTCAGAGAAGAGAAGCAACTTGCCGACAGTCACGTGGCCAGGCCAGGACACCTACATCACTTGTCTTTCTTCGGGGAAAAGCAAGGGCAGCGGAGGCGTGGACAGGAAAGAGAAGGCAGTGGAGGGTTGAGAGTCAGACAGGTTTGGAGCCAAATCCCAGCCTTGCCACTCTCAAGCTGTGTGGCCTCAGGCAAGTTCCTGAACTACTCGGAGCCCTAGCATGTTCATCTGTGAAGTCGAGATAGGGTTACTGACTTGAAATCTTGCTGCCAGGACTCAACGTCCGGCCAAGGGCCTGGGTTCGTGGCGACGTGTGGCTGGAGTTCACCCAGGCAGCCGGGAGCCCCTAATGTTTGTTCCTTCCCAACTCTGAGGAGTGAACTCCCTGATGCCAGCCTTCAGCGGCCACTTCTCATCGCTGTTCTAGGGACCAGAGCTGAGTGACGGAGTCCAGCTGGTGTCCTAGGCCTCGAGGAGGGGAGAGTTCTGGGGGCTTGAGTTAGAGAGCTCCCCCCCTCCCCCGCAAAAGAGTCCTGTTTTCATCCAGCCTCTTGGGAAAGGTTCTCCGAAAAGTGCTGGGACGATCAGAGCAGAAGGATGCAGGCTTTCCCCCTCTGGTTTTCAGCCTCCTACCTGTTCGTTGGCTGCCTGTGGCAGAAAGAATCCCTTTATCGGCTGAGGGTATTTTGGGCCATTTGGAGCTGGGGTTCCCAGCTGCTGGGGAAGTCCCTGAGTTTCCTGAACCAACTCTGAACCTGGTGTCTTGCTCAGCATCCTTTTGGTGACACAGGTTCCCAGTTCCCTTTGGTGAGCTTTCTGTTGCACCTGCCTTCCACCCCCTTCCTCTGAGAGCCGCTGCTCACCTGCTTGCCTCCTGCAGGCCGGAGGCTTGGCTCCCGCAGCTTGCCCTGGCTGGGGCCTTTGGCCCCCTGCGATCCCACAACAGGGCCTGCTGCTGAGCCTCCTGGGGCCTAGGGACTTCCCCGCCTGGCTCTTCAAAGCACTTTCATAAGTGCTGGGGATTCAAGAATGCCTGAAACCTGCAGAAGGCACTGCAGCCTGCGCCGCCTCCATCCAGGGCCTTCTCTTCAGAATCCCACGAGCTACCATTTTTCTAGGCTTCTGCAGTTTCTATGGCAGAGGCACCTCCCCGGGATCCAGCTGTTTCCCGCTGGCTCCGCCGGAGGGCATTGGCTCCCAGCCATGTGCCAGGCTGCCTGGGGCTCCCAGGCCTCCTGCTTCTCCAGGTGCTGCAGGTGCCCACGGTTTCCTGGGGCAGATGGATGTGTGAGCCAGTCATCACCGTCCTGACCCAGTGAGATCAGCTCAAGAACAGAGCTTCAGAGAACAACCAAAACGGCCTCTCTGACTGGGAAGGCAGCTGGGGGAGGGGGGGGAATGTGCCAGGAAGGCAGCAAAGAGGAGGTGGTGTCGGGGCAGGTTCTGATGATAAACGGGAGTCTGAGGTGCGTTCTCTGCGGAGGACCCATGTGGGCAACGCATGCAGGGGGCACGTGGGGTGTGTGGCTGGAGCAGAGGTGAGGGGAAGGACAGAAAGTGAAGCCATGCTGGGGAGGACCTTGAGTACCATTGGCTCTAGGGAAGCTAGTGGAGTCACTGCCTTGTGCCTCAGCTTCTTACTGACAGAATGGACAGAAAAGTAGGACCTTCTCCAGGGAGTTTCCCTGAGGATTTAAGAAGCCGATGGCTGGGAACTCCTAGCATAAAGTAAGCACGCACTCAAAGGCATCTATTATTATTACCATTAAGTCAATGCTATAAGCCCTGACCGATGTGGCTCAGTGGTTGGAACGTGGTCCAGTGCACCAAAAGGTTACAGGTTTGGTTTACAATCAGGGCACGTGCTTAGGTTGTGGGTTCAAACCCCGGCTGGGGCTTGCGGGAGGTAACCGATCAATGTTTCTCTCACATCCATGTTTCTCTTTCTGTCTTCCTTCCCCTCTCTCTAAAACCGAAGAAAAAAAGTCCTTGGGTGAGGGAAAAAAGTAAATACTTTGGTGATGAGAACCCTAACCCTGGCCTCCCTGCCCCCGCCACACCTCTGCACGGGTTCTGTATGGAGGAGGCTTGGCCAGCGGTCCCTTTAGAAGCCCATGGAGGGGAGGACAGATGGGAGAGACATGTGTCCGTTGTTATAATGATCATTTTTAATGGATGTATAGTATTCAATTAAAGGGACATACCACATTTTACTTAACTATCCTCTGTTGTGATTCTTGGGGTATTTTCCAAAAATATATAAATAATACTTGAGGAAACATTACTGTGTTTATAGTTTTCCTTTTCCAGTTGAACTGTTTCCTTAGTTTTTCTTTACTAGGGTGAATTACTGAACCACGAGTCAGAAATACTTTGTCTTGTGGGTGGTCAGGGCGATGTTGCTAAGAACTGCTTGTTGCTTTCTGAAAAGGGTTGTAGCATTTACCAGCAAAGTGTGAGCGCACGTTCCACTTTGGGGTGGGAGTTTACCAAAGTTGTTTTTATAAAGAAAAAAAAAAAAACCCTGATGATTTAATGTCTTAACAGGATCAAAGATTGTTTTAATTTACATCTCTTCCATTGCTAGAAAGATGGAACTTTTAAACTGTGTAATTAAAGTGCATTTGTATTTCCCCTTGTGTTGGCCATCCGGACGTCGTTTGGTGGCGCACGTGCATTGGACAAGCATGCATTTATTCGGGGCCCTGGCAGTTCTGGAGTGGAGAGCTCCGGACTGGGAAGCAGGCATCCTGGGGTGCCCTGCCCCTGCCTGGTTCTGTGAACACCAGGTGGGGTCACTTCCATTATCACTCACTTCACTGTTGGAGTTAGTGCCAGCTCACCCTGGGCAGTGTCGCTCAGAGGTTTGGGTATCGTCCCACAAGACAAAAGGTCACTGGTTCAATTCCTAGTCAGGGCACATGCCTGGGTTGTGGGTTCCCAGTTGGGGCGTGTGCAAGAGGCAACCGATTGATGTTTCTCTCTCACATTGATGTTTCTCTCCCTTTCGTTCTCCCAACCTTCTCCTCTCTCTAAATTAAAAAACAAAAAAACAAAACAAAAAACATAGTCTCAGCTCAACATCTCAGGCCTGGTACCCCCAGGGGAGAGCCCAGAAGTGGGTCTCCTTGGAGGGCACCCACCTGGGGCAATTTCTCCAAGTGGAATTCAGGAGCTCAAGGAGAGTGGGGCAAGGGATGGTCAGCTGTAGAGGCATGGGTGGGAGGGATCTGGTGGGAGACAACCGCCAGTGGGCCGGGCTGCAAGATGGGAGCCTGGCAGGACACCACGCAGAACAGAATGAAGTGCACAGTCCCGAGGGTCCCTGGACCACGCTGGGTGCAGGCAAAGCCGTCAGAGCCCCTGGGACTGGCTGCCTGTTTCTGAGCCTCAGTTTCTACACATCTGAACAAAACAAGCACAAGACCAGCAAATGAACCCTTGACCTGCAGCCTTCTCGGACCCCAGTGAGTATGTGTGGCATGCAGAATGAACGGAACAGACAGCCTGTGGGGCAGAGAAGCACCGGCAGGGAGAGTCATCCCACTGCCGATAAGAACCGGGTTCCAACGAGGCGTGTATAGTTTCTTTCTTTCAGACTGAGACCACTAGCCTCTTCCTCTAGGCAGAAAACTCCAGAGGCAGGGAGACACCTGTGAATTGATAACCAAATATTCCCTTCTTCTCTTCATCAGTCAGTCCCTCCAATAGTCACTCCACCTGTGTATTTGATCATCTGCCCACCCCCGACTTGCCATCCTTGCACATGCCTATCCATCCACCCATCCATCCACCCATCCACTCACCCACCTACCCGTCCATCCATCCACCCACCCACCCACCACCCATCTATCCACCCACTTACCCCATCTACCTATCAATCCACCCACCCATTCACTCAACCACCCATCCACTAACCACCCATCCATACACCCACCCACCCATTCATCCATCCATCTACCCACCCACCCCAGCCACCCATCTACCCCTCCATCAACCCGCCCATCCCCCACCACCCATCTACCCCTCCAACCACTCACCACCCCCATCCATCTATCCACTCATCAATCCCCCTTCCCACCCTTCTATCATCCATCTCACTGATTGATCTTACAAGTGAAAATACATGAATGGGGGTGAGTGATTTGGTGGTGGCTTTCTCTGCAGTCTTTCTACTCCAGTGTCTCTTCCAAACAATCTCCAGAGCAGATCAGAAGGTCTGAGTGGATCAGAGTGTCAGGAACAGGAACCTACTCAGGTTTTGCTTTTCCTTGGAGTTGGGGCGAGATGGGACCTTTGGGACCAGCTGGAGACTCTCCATTTCCTGTGAGTCCCTCCAGGGGCAGGAGCTGCCTTTCTTGTCCCTCTTCAGTCTTCTTGAACTGGGGACACCCCTATCCCTTCTTGCCAAATCCAGGGTGAGCCATTCAAAGAGCAAAAGGGGTGTGTGACTTGTTCTGAGTCATCTCTGCACGTGTCTGTCCCCTCTTTTTTTTCTTCAGCTGCCAGCAGCCCATTCTTTGAACAGTTCTGGGTTCACTGCTGCGCCTCCCTCCGGGAGGCAGAGAAAGGGAAGAGTTGAGGCTGAATTCACCAACGAGGAGTGCGGCCGGTCTGCCGGCAGGCTGCCTAGTTGAGCTGAGCAGCGCGCCCAGCCCTCTGCTGCCGGGATGTGCGCCCTCCGCGCTGTGCTGGTACTGCTGCTCCTGGGGGCGCTCCGAGCCTTCCCACAGGTAAGGGGGCGTCAGGAGCCTGGGGACGCCCTCGGGCCAGACCCCTCTCCTTCCCACCACTGCCCTGAGCCCTTGAGAGTGTGGGGCACGTGGGATGCAGGGGAGGACAGGGACGCCCATGCCTCATTCCCTGCTCAGCTGGAGTGAGGGGGTGCAGGTGACAAGTACGGGTGGGGGACCAGAAAATGCAAGTGTTATAGGTGGGAGGGTGGCTAACAGGCCAGTGGGGCGCCTGTCCCCGCCCTGGCAGAAACAGGGATTTTTTTCATCTATTTATCCTTCACTGAGCTCAGGGGACTGCCTGCAGGAGATGGGCTGTTTGTGAATGGGGGTCCTGGGCAGATCAGGTGAGGTCCCCTGGGGTCTGGGCAGGGCAGGTGGGACCTTCTCTTGGCCAGGAGAGGTTGGGGCTCTCCCTGCTACACCTCCCTGGTCCCTAAACTGGCCACTGGCTGAAGAAGGACTAGGGAGGGAAGGAGGGATCAGCGATATTCTTTTGAATCCTGGGGCAGGGGGTAGAGAGTAGTCGGGTAGGCTCAGGCAGAGGGGGAGAGGGTGTAGGTGGGAAAAGGGAGACAAGCAGGCCCCCCCCCCCCATCCCTCTTCAGTGGGAGAATGTGAGACACCCCCCTCCCAGCAGAGGGCAAGGGGCTGCTGACAGTGTGATAGGACAGAGATTCTGGCTAGAGACCCACCCTACCGCCACCCCCCAGCCCTCCAAGCCCTGGGGGAGGTGAGAGCTTGGGGCACCAAGATCTTGGGGAGATAAAGGGAGGAAGGAATGGGAGAGGGGCCTCGGGGAGCTTTGCTAGTATTTGGCGGCTGGAGCTCACGTGCTTCCTTTCCATAGAACGAAACCCATCTTTAAGGAAAAAACAACGTGTTTCATTACACAAGGAATATGTAAATACATCCTCTAAGCAAGAAATTGAAACTCTACAGATAAAGCGCAGTCTTTGGGCATCGTCTCATCTTGATTTGTCCTAGGATGTAACTGCCGCTCTTGCTTTGGTTCCTTAGAAATCTGCAGGGTTTCCCACACACACCACCGTAGGGAGCACACAGTTCTTCATCTGGCTTTTACAGCGGCCACAGTGCATCTTGGGTTGCTTTCCCTGCTGAAACTGACAGAGCCCCCGCTTATCTTTGAAAATGAAACGTAGAATTCTATCCTATGTTGGGGGGGTTGCATCTGTAGTTCATTTACATCCCTGCTGGATGGGGATAAGGTTCCTGCCATTTTTTTTGTCTGTTTGCTCACACAAGGCACAACCCTGTGTGGATGCTGGGGCCATGTGCGCCCCCTTCCCACAGAAGCAGCCGAGGAGAGAGCCTGGAGGCTCTGGGCGGAGATGCGTGCCAGTTAAGAGGTGTGCGGAGCTGTCTCCCAGGGTGGCTGGCCAGCTCACCCTCCAGGGGCAGCGTGAGAGTAGCAACTTCTCCACATGCTAACCGACTTTTGATCTTATCAGAGGAGTTTTAATTTTGTCAATGTGATCTGTGAAAAGGGCCATATCCTTGCCATCTTAATTTGCATTTCCTGCCTACTAGAGAGGCTGAGTGTCCCTCGTGGGCTCAGACGCCAGGTCCCTTCTTGCCAAGAATGGGAGCCTGTGGGTGAGGGGCTGCATGTCCAGCCCAACACTCCCTCTGAGCCTTCAAGCCCTCTTCCACTTCTGTGGCCCCAGTAAAGATGTGGGAAGTTCTCTATTAAAAGACAAATCAGGACTTGAAATTGAAATCTATTTTTCATCACTACATGATTTTACAAGACAGCATCAAATTTTTTTTTTTTTTTTTTTTTGTGGTTGGACGCTGGGGGATGAATGCTTTCCTGCTGTGTGTCACCTTCTGAGAAAGAGAGCCGGCCTCCGAGGCCTCATACCACAGTCTTCCCAGGAGTGGTTGTGGTCATGTGACCCAGGGCTTCTCTGGTGCAAAGCACGCACCAGGCTGGAGGGAGCGGGCAGGGGAGGGAGGCCTGAGGTCTTCCACAGAGCTCTGCCCACCTAGCAGTCCCCCCAGTCACTTTCCAGGCCAGGCTGAGGCTACAGGCAAGCCTCCCTTCCACTCCCGCAGCCCCGCTTCCAGCTCCCTTCTCCAGCCACAGAGAGACCTCTGCCCAGAGCCAGTGGACGCTCCTGCTGGGGAAGGGTCTCATGGATGCCTCTTGGCTATGGATAAATGACTGGGTGTGTTACTCCACCCTCCAGGGTGCCCAGACTTGAGCTAGTGACCCCATTGAGGGCAGCGCTCCTGGTGGGATTTTTCTAGCGAGGGCACTGGAAAGACTTTCTGATTCTTTTTGGAAAGGGGGTGTTGCAGGTTCCACATCCTGCATGGAGGAAGGGGCCCCCTAGAGGGGACCCCTGATGGGGAAGGGGTGCGTGCGGTGAGTCTGAATCCAGGCCTCCCCTCCCTCAGTGCGGCCAGGGCAGGGAGGCGAGCCTGGCGGGGAGTGGGGGTGCCCATTACTCAGCTTGAGAGCAGCCAGTGCTGGAAGGAGGGCAGCGTTTACTGGAAGTCGGCTAGTGCTCCCACTCATATCTGACCTAGGCTTGTTTCTTGAGTTTGTTGTGATTCATCCTTAGGCCCCTATGCACCTTCCTCACCCCCTCCCTTCACCTCAGGAACATCGTCGGAAGGAGAACGGGCCCAGGGATGTTTGTTCTGGGCCTGGGAGCGCCTGGAGGCTCGGCAGTCCTTGGTACAGGCGTTTCTTTAGCCCAGCTGGAGCCAGTGTGGCTTCGTCCAGCCTGTGCACTGACCCTGGGCAGGGGCACATCTGGAATCCTGGTCTCATTGAGCAGACGAGGATGTGAGTTCAAGAGGCGAGGGAGGGCCTTGCTCACAGTGTCAGGGCTGGTCAGGGGCAGAGCAGGACCCGAGTCCAGACCCCATGGACAGCACGCCCACAGAGGCGGCTCTGGGTGGGGCTGGCCATCCAGTGCCTCTCTTGCCTCCTACCTCCCCCGGCGGGCTGTTGGAGTGGGGATAGCAAGACCTCATTCCGGATTCTTCACTGCCTGTGGTCAGAAACCACCAGGCATTCTCAGTGGCCTAACCGGTGGGAAGGGACTTTTCATACGCCGCTCAGGCCACTTACTCAAGAGTGCCTAGACCTTTGGGGACATTCATCCAAGTATTCATGTATTCATTCACTCATGCATTTATTCATTCATTCAGAAAATCTTACAGGGACAATTGCTCTGTGTCAGGCGTGGCCCCAGAGGCTTTTGTTCCAGGCTGTTCCAGGTGGTCACGCTGCCTCAGCTTGCAGGCCTCTGGAGACAGGGCACTCTCTCCCTCGGAAGGCAGCTGATGCTGCCCTGGGCCAGCGCTCACATGCAGGTGGTCTTTGGGAGGCACTGAAATCTGTCTCCTCCACACTTCTGCTCCTCAGCCCTGGTTCTGGAAGCCACTTCCTTGGCAATGCCTCCCAGCAATGTGAAGGCTTCCACGCTGCACCCCCAAAGTCTCCTGGCTGAGCATACCTCCCAGGCCTTCCCACATGTCTTCCTCATGTGGCTTGGGCTCCGCGTTTGTTCTCACCAGTCCATTCATTCCACAAACACTGACTGAGCCCCACTCTGTGCCAGGGAATGTTCCAGATGCTCAGGGACAGCTAAGCCCAGCACAGCCAGCTTCTGCTTCCGGGAACTGATGTTCTGGTGCCGGCAGACAGACCAGTGCTGTGGAGGTGGCTAGAACGAGCTAGTGTGACAGAGATGGTGGCCACTCCAGGTAGGAAAAAGAGGAGAGCCTCCAGGAGGCAGGACACTCTCAGGAACAAAAGGAGGGAGCCCGAGCTGGTGGTGCGTGAGCAGGAGAGCGCGTGACCTCAGAGAGCCAGGGCTGGGAGAACAGGAAGGAGGCCCGTGTGGCTGCAGTGGAGTGGGTGAGGTGGGCTGCGGCAGAGAAGGTGACAGGGAAGTAAGAGATATCATGGATCTTCGTGGCTTGCTGGTTTTGGAGGGGAAGTGACATCACATGACACAGTGTGACGTTCCCTCCGTTTGCTGGGGCAGAGGTGGCGAAGGGGAGCAGAAAGCTAGGCCCTGGCTGTGTTCCCAGGGAAGGGGCAAGTGGAACCAGGAATATCCTTCAGAGCTGAACCCACAGGACCTGCCGATGGACTGGGTGCGAGTGCAGAGGACAAGAGGACCCCGTCCAGATGTGGAGCCTCCACATCTGGTTGAGTGCCAGTGTCGGTTATGGAGGCAGGAACAGTGGGCACAGGACAGAAAGGGGTTTCAGAGGAAGGTCTGAGGTCTGTTTTGCTGACTACGGGGCTCTCTCTGCAGAGCCCGGGCCCCTGGCCGAGGGCCCGGTCCCAGGGGCGACTGCAGCATTCCTGGGGCTGCCTGGGTCAGGGCTGAGGGGCCGCCACGCCTCCCTCCCTGGAGCCCCTCACTGCTGTTGGTGTGGCCTGAGATGCTGGGTTTTCTTGGCCACTACGTGGTCTGGGTTCATTCCAGCCCAAAGGTAGGATCCTCTGTGCGTCCCGCTCACATTTCATGTTCGCCTTCTCCTGCGGCTGCAGCAAACAGTCACAGATTTGCAGCCTTGGAGCTCTGGAGGTCAGACGTCTAAAACCGGTGAGCGGGCTGGGCTGTCTTCCCCCTCGGGGCTCCGGGGGAAATAGTCGCCTTGGCCCCTGACCACTGTGACCTCTGCTGGATTGTCGCATCTTTTTCTCTGACTCTGCCCCTCCTGCCTCTCTCTCTTTAAGGCCCCCAGTGATGACACTGAAGCCCGCCTGGGGAATCCAGGAGAATCTTATCTCAAAACCCTAAATGGAATCCCATCGGCACAGTCCCCCTTTCCAGGGATGGGAGTATACCGTATTTCGCTGTGTATGGTGTGCTCCCCTGTATAAAGCGCACCCACGTTTTTGGTCCAAACTTTCAAGAAAAACACCTTTAGTTTTAATTTTTTAATTCAATTCTTTATTTGTTTACTTATTTATATTTAGATATTTGTTTTTGGGTGTGTTCAAAAGGAATTTTAGCATTTATTTTTGAACATATTATGGTACGAGAAATTTTATGTAACAAATAATTACGAAACACAAGACCAGATATGATGCAGTTACAGTACTACCCATGTATAATGTGCACCCTTATTTTTCCCTAAAAAATTTGGGCAAAAAAGTGTGCATTATACAAGGCAAAACTCGTCATTCCTACTCACAAGAGGCAGGGATTAGGGTGTGGCCCTCCTTAGGGGCCCTCCTCCTGCCTCCCTAGTTCTTCCTGCTGAGTCTGGCCCCTTGCTCGTCAAGCCTTTTTCTGAGGGGACAGCAGAGCATCTTGGTCCATCCGGGGCCTTTGGGTCATCCTGCCAAGTTTACACACTGCTTCTGACACCATGTGGCGCTCTCGGGCAAGTTAAGTCACTTCTCTGTGCCTCGGTTTCCCCATCCACAGACCGGGGGTAGTAACAGCAGCTACCTTGTGGGGCTGTGGGGAGAGTCCCACGGGTTAAAATGTGAAAAGTGCTGAGAAGAGCTTTTGGCACGAAGCCGTTATTAAGTGCCTGTTGTATGTAAGGCATTATGAGTGCAGGGTGAAGGTAAACCAGGTAGAGGGCTTGCCCTCGAGGGTGGCGGCCCGGGAAGAGAGACACAGAGGACAGTGCGGCCAGGACTGTGTGGAGAGCTGCCCACGGGGGCCCGCCCTCACCTCCAGTGGGGTCGGTGGGGAAGGAGGCCCCCAGGCTCAGACACTTGCTGCGACCCCGGAACCTTCAGGAAGGCTACGGTCTGCACATCTGGCCCAGGCAGCCAGCCGGGGCTTCTGTGGGCAGGAGGGACGTCAGTGGGAGGTGAGGAGTGAGCAGTCGCTTTGCATTAGTGACTCACGTATTTTTCTGACCTCATCTTTGAGATTCTCTTTCATTCATTCATCCCACGGGTTCTGCTTAGTGTCTCCCACATGCCTGTTCTGGGAGCTGACCTCATGACGTGGAAGTGTCTAGAAACTGTCCTGAGTTGGCCTTTGTGTCTTCCCGAGCGTCTTGCCTAGCAGCTGGGTGCTTTGAGGAATGCGTGTGGGAAGGGACCTAGGTTTGCTCTTTGTCTTCTCAGTGGGGCGCTGTTTTCTGTTGTGACTGTCGCTACCATGAACTCAGTGGTTAACACAACACAAACTATTCTCTTCCAGTTCCTAAGTCCACATGGTTGTCGCTGGGCCGGAGTCAAGGCAAGGGCAGGCTGCCCTCCTCTCTGGAGGCCCTGGGGGAGAAAACCCAATTCCTGCCCTTTCCAGCTGCTGGAAGCCCCTTGCAGCCTGGCCCAGGGCCCCTCCCTCCGCCATCACGCCAACTGCATGGCCTCCTTCTGACCCTGCTCTTGTCATGGCCACATGTCTCTCTCCAACTCTCCGACTGACGCTTCTGTCTCTCTCTTGCATTTTTAAGGACCCTTGTGATGACGTTTTTAAGGACCTGGGTAATCCAGGATCACCTGCCTGTCTCAAGGCCACTGATTAGCACCCTTAATTTCATCTGGAACCTTACTTCCTTTGGCACTTCAGGTGACATGGACGTGGGCATCTTTGGAGACACACAGTTCTGCACACCACACACCCCTTCTCACCTTCTTCCCCCCCCCCGCCAGAGAGATATTTGGTGAGGATGGCCACGGTTCTTGGGAACTCCATCCTGGAGAAAGTGCTCTCCTGTTCCCGGGGCTCCCTTGGCCGGGGGCTCTCGGGTCCACTCTCTGTGGCTGGTTCTGTGTCTACTGTCTTGGAGTGTTATTCCCGGCCAGGTGGCTGGGCTGCACGGAGCAGTGCCGAGCCCCCCACCCCCACCCAAGCTCTCTGGAGGTCAGAGGTGGGACCTGGGGGAAGCTCTGCCTGGCTCCTTCATGGAGGTGTCACAGCCATGAGGGATGCGGCCTGCATGTGGGCAGGGACAGACTGTGTGCCTGTGCTTGTGTTTCAAGTCGGGGAGGGGGATGACTTCAATTTCAGGTGATCTCTTGGCCTGGGGCTCAGGTGAGCCCCTGGGGTGGAGAGTTGGGTCAGAGCCCCCTGGGACTAGGAGATGACAAAGCCCAGCCTCGCAGTCACCTATTAAGCCAGGCTGTGGCCCTCAGAATAATGGCCCCTCAGAATGTTCCCACCCTAATCCCGGAGCCTGTGAATATGTCACCTTGTGTGGAAAAGGGGGCTTTGCGGGTGTGATTGAGGGTATGGACCTTGAGGTGGGAGGTGAGTCTGGGTTATCCAAGTGGACCCACTGTCTCCACATGAGTCCTTAAAAGTGGAGAGCCTCTCCTGGCTGTGCTGGGGAGAGGTGACATGGAGGAAGAGAGAGGTGTGATGGGACTCGACCCACTGCTGTGGGCTTTGCAGACAGAGGGAGGGGGCCGTGAACCAAGCAATGGGAGCCAAGCAACATGGCAGCCCCGAGAAGCTGGAAATGACCTCAGCTGGCAACAAAGAGGCAGCACCTTGGTCTAAATCACGAGGAAACGGATCTTCCCTAGAGGCTCCGGCAAGCACCCAGCCCTGCCCACATTTTGGTTTTCACCTGCCGAGACCTGACTGGGTGGGGGGTGGTCAGGCAGGGGGACTCCGAGGAAGTGACAGGCACAAGTGAGGGCTGAAGGATGACTTGGGGTGTTCTGCATGGGGGCGGGGTGGGGGGGCGCTTGGGGTGGTCAGAGGACCAGCGTGTGCAGAGCTGCTGGAGGGAGGGAGTGGGTGTGAGCGGGAATGGGAGTAAGGCTGACGGGAAAGGGTGCCAGAGGACGCACTGCCAGAGGGGCCGGTTGGGGGACGGAGTCTCTCGGCCCATTGTCGGGACTTGGGTTTATCCATAGCTGAGTTGAGGCCGCCCGAGTGTCTTGGGGGGACGCCCACTTCTGTATTTGGAAAAGATCCTTCTGGCGTCTGTGTTGGGAGTGGGCCATGGGGATAGGGTGGATGTGAAGAGACCCATGGACAGCCACCGCGAGTCCAGCGGGAGGAGGCATGCGGAAGAGCGGCAGACTTGAAGGCGGGACAGAGGTTAGACGGGACTGGTGACACCGAGTCCGGCGGGTAAGAGCCTGCGCGTGGTGGCTCGGGCCGAATCCCAGCTCTGACGCTGCTCAGCTGTGGGGCTCAGGTGAGCTTCTTAACCTCTCCGTGCCTTAGTTCCCCATCTGTAAAATGGGGTACTTAGTAGGTGTAGGATGGGGACTGAGATTCTACACTTCGAGCAAGTTCCCCAGGGGTACCAGTGCTGCTGGCTCACGTACCTCAGCCTGAGTAACAGAGCGGGGATTCCCTGGACCTCCCAGTTCAACCCAGCTCTGGCCCCTTCATGTATTTTGTATTTGATCATACTCTTCCACCCCCCCGCCACGCCCCTCTCCCCCAGCTCTAGACTCTCAGCTCCTGCATGTGTGGCCCAGCTGTCCTCTGCAGCTGAGACCAGGTGGGGCTTTCTGAAGGTGACCTTTACCAGGTTTGGTCGGGGAAAAAAGCCAAACCAGCCTGAAACAGGCCTAGACATGGGAAGGGCTCAGGCCACTCTCTGTTTATCTCGATGCCACCAAGGCTGAGCCACAGGCCTTGGGTTGCACAGCTCATCACCCTGCGGACACTGTGTCCCGCCTCAAACCTGCTGGGGAACCCCACCCAAAAGCCCCCCTTCTAGCCCTTGGGCTTCCCCCTCCCACTCTCCCCATTTTGATCCCCATTCCCTTCCAGGCCGTGGCCAGAGCACAGCCCAACAGTGCCTCTGCCTTCCCCAGGGGCAGCAGGAGTTGATGGCCCACCCAGGTCTGGGCCTGTGGCCAGCGGAAATTGGTGGGGCCCTTGAACTTCAGGAGGCCAGACCTCCCGGTGCTGTTGTAGGTGCTGAGGCTGCTGCTGCCTTCTCTGCCAGGAGCTGGGGAGGTGAAGGGCCCATGTGGGTGGGCAGTGGGGACAACGGGAGAGAGGCAGCAGAGAGAGTGATGAAGGGGATGGTGGGGGTTGAGGGCTGTGCCTGGGGCATCAGACTGGGCCAGCTTTGGAGGACCACACGCAGTGCTGCAGGGGGGAAGCTCAGGTCCCCTGATGCCACCTCTTTCTACTTATGGACTAAGAATAACCCGGACAGGTACGGTGGCCTCCCCCACTGTAGCGATGTTCCTGGAGGGCATTCGGGGCCTGTTCGGCTCTCTGGCACACAGTAGGTGCTTGGTGAACTCGTGTAGTGGTCAAGAGTCAGCTGCCCTGGACTCAGATGCTAACCCGGCATGAAATATGCTCTTGGGCGGGTCTTCCACCTCCCCAAGATTAGCTTCTGTGACAATAGGGCCTCACAGGGCTGTGGGTCAATGCCAGCTGTTGTTACTTCTACAACATGTGCTCATTGCATTGACCCCGTTTTCTGGGTGTCTGTAAAACAATGACATCATAGGCAAAAAAAACTCCCCAGTGTCTCTGGCAGAGAAGGCCAGCCACAGCTGCCTGGGGGCCTCTGGGTGGGTGCTAGGGGGGTGAGGCTGAGTGGTGCTCCCACCTGGACCCCACCTATATCTCTGGGAATTCTGGGGAGCTGGACTCCAGCACGTCCATCAGATTAGGGGGCTAGCCCCTTCCCCCATAAGCCACATATGGAAACGGAGACCCCCAGTCCTCTACTGCCCCCTTGGTGGGGCTCTGACAGGCTAGAGCCAGACATCCTGGCTGAGAACCCAAGCCCCTCCCCACAGTAGGAAGACAGCGCCCCCTGGTGGCAAGCCATGGACACACATGGACTGTCGAGCTGCTGTCTCCTGTCCGAGGTGCTGTGTGGTTTTATACAATTGCTTTCTTTCTCTCTCTTGTTGTGTGCACACATTATTATTATTACCTTCTCTCTTACTGCTCCATTTGTAAGTTAGTTGCAGACATTTAAAAATATATATATTTATTTTTTAGACAGAGGGGAAGGAGGGAGAAAGAGAGGGAAACATCAACTGGTTGCCTCTCACATGCCCCCAACTGCGGACACGGCCCACAACCCAAGCTTGCACCCTGACTGGGAATCGAACCAGCCACCTTTTGGTTCGCAGGCTGATGCTCAATCCACTGAGCCACACCAGCTGGGGCTAGTTGCACACATTTAAAAAAAAATATTTATTTTTAGAGAGAGGGGAAGGGAGGGAGAAAGAGAAACATCAATGTGTGGTTGCCTCTCACCCTGTCCCCACTGGGGGACCTGGCCCACAACCCAGGCATGTGCCCTGACTGGGAATTGAACTGGCGACCCTTTGATTCACAGTCCGCACTCAGTCCACCGAGCCACACCAGCCAGGACTTTTTGTTGTTGTTGCAGACATTTTGATCCTTCGCCTCTAAACATTTCCCAGCGTGATTCTTCTCCAGCGAGGGCATCTCTGGCATAAAGTTATCACATTCAGGCGCTCAATATCAGTAGAACATAATCAGATATAAAGTCCACATTCGGATTACATCAGTATCTCAGTATCTCCTTTTTAGCAACACACGCCTTCCACCTCGATTCAGGGTCCAGTCAGACACTGCATTCAGTTATCCTGTCTCTCTAGTCTCATTTATTCTGGAACATTCCAAAGTTCTTCATCTTTCATGAATTGGCATTTTTAAAGAGTCCAGGACAGTCGTTTTATAGAAAGGCCCTCAACTGGGCTTTATGAGATGTTTCTTTATGATTTGGTTCAAATTATGGAGTTTTGGTAGAAAGACCACAAATGTGATACATCCTTCTCAGAACATTATTTTAAATATGCGACCCTGAGAGGGGAAGAGAACATAGTGAGGCTCCAATGTCCTCTCTGCACTTAGTTGCTGTGTGAACTTGAGCAGGTGACTGTACCTCTCTGAGCTACAGTTTTCTCACCCGTAATGTGGGCTGGCAATCTGGTCCCAAAGGCCTGGGGGTGGCATAAAGGAGGAGATGTGTGACCAATGGGGACGGGTGATGCGCAGTGCCATGGATTCCCTATTCTTCTCTGCACCTTCCATCTCTCTGCTGGTCCAGGGTGTGGTGGCAAGAGGTGAAGGGTAAGCAGCCAGGCTCCCCTCATCTGTCCCCTGGGCCCTGGGGAGTCCATAGCAGTCAAGGAGATGAGCAGGTGGGCCAGGAGGGGAAAACCCAGGCCAGGGGCCCAGAAATTTCCCCATACTCAGCAGGCCCAGTAGGGCTGAACCCTCATACCCCCGCCCTCCCTCAAACCCGTAGGCTTCCAGGCTCGCTTGGTGAGATGCCTCTGGTCAGGGAGAACGGGGGCTGTCAGGCCAGGCGCTGCCCCTGGAGAGGCCCCCGGGGGCCCCCAGTGTGCTTGAGAAGAATGAGCTCCTGCTGGAGGGAGGTGGCTGGGCATGCGTGGGTGAGGACAGGGCCATGTGACCGGTGGTGTGCAAATGTCAGGCTATATTTATTATTTTAGATTTGTATGGTGACGTTTCAGATGTGCACAGAAAGAATGCACACGCCATGTATCCACCCCCTCCTGGCTACGCAGGCCTCCTTGCTGCTCTCTGTCCATTACAGAAAAATGTGTTAATTTTCCTGTTCCCTTGAGTGGAGAGAAGAGCAGAGAAGCCCCTTAGACCAGCCAGGCCTCTACTAGGGTGTGTGTATGTTGGGGGGGGGCGGTAAATGGTTCTGCTTTCTCCCCAAAACCAAGAAAGCTTCACTCTGTGTATCCCATAAGTGGTCACCACCTGCCTGTCAGATACCACCTGGGTGCCTGTAGGTGGGGGGGGGGGGCGCGGGGGGGATGCTCCCTCCTGCCCTGCCTCCTCCCCTTGCCCCACTCTCCCTCCCTGGAGCTCTTGTTATGGGCCTGCCCAGAAACCTGCTTCATGCTCCCCTTTGGTTCTATGAGGAAGGACAAACCTTCTTCTGGAGGATCTCAGCTGAGACTTTCCTCTCTCAGACCCCCTCCTGCAAAGGGGCTTAGAGCCCTGGAAATGTGTGTAAAAAACGTATATTCCTGCACAAAGTGAGTCTTGCCCCTGTTCTCACCGCACACCAACATGAACCCTAACGTGCACGTCTAGCAGAAAGTCAGACTGTGGGCCTGTGCCAGAGGCAGGTGGGAGGCAACTGAATTAACCCGAGGGAGAGGGGATGGAGCTGGAACCAGGCAGGGGAGGTGGGGGTAGTGGTCCAGGAAGACTGGGAGGACCTCTCTGATGGGTGGGATGTGAGCACGAGTAAAGGAAAGAGCTGGGGAGCCTCCAGTGTGTTTGGCCTGAAACATGGAGGGCTGGAACCAGTTCAAGGAGATGTGAAATCAGGTGTTTCCATCCTGATTTCTCTTCTGGACTGTGAAGCTTGGGTTCAGGCCTGGGCTTGACTGTGAGTGGAGATCCGGCCTCCTGGGACCTGAGGGGCTGGAGGGAGAGACGGTGGGTGCCTGGGGTCCACTGGACCTCACCAGTTTGTTCTAACTTCCAGGGTCAAGCCCCTACGGACGCCTGTGCTGGAGAACCCGGCCACTACTACGACAGGGCTGCCGGGAGGTGCTGTTTCCGCTGCCCTGTGGGTGAGTGGGGGTGCTGGGGCTGGGGCAAAGGGGGGGTCGGGGAGCCAGCATCACCACTGTCATGTTGACTAAAGGTTCTGAAGGCCACCCTGCTGTGAATTTTTTAAAATTAATAACTGCCCTTTATGGAACAGGTAGTGTATGAACACTAACCCGAGACCTTCCCATGCGCTCCATCGTCTCTGCAGATGCTCACAGTTGTCCTTTGTTATCCCCATTTTGCAGATGAGGCTTTTGGAGTGCTGCAAGGTTAAGTAAATTGCCCAAAGTCACGAGCTGGGAAATGGCAGAACTGGCTGGGGCTGGAGCCCAGGGCACCGTGACCCCAGAGTCTGGGCTGTCGACACCCCTGACCGCCTGGACACCTGTCCCCTCGGCCTCAGCTTTGCTGTCTGCAGGGCGGTGACAGGCCACCATGCACATTAAGGGCCCGTGGCCAGAGCTGGGCAGGAACCCTGGTCAGGCCGCTCTTAGACCACGAGGGCTGACGGAGCCCGTGCTCAGGCCAACAAAGGACTGAGAGAAACACCATGGGAATTTGGTATTTTCTGTTTCCAAAAGTGGTTCCGAGTAGTCATTGTAGGAGAAAAAATAGAACTGTATTAGCCTTTCTGGCCTTTGTTTTGTGGGTTAGTGTTGGCCTCGAAGTACATATTGGGTGGGTCCCTGTGATTTTGTTTTTAGTGCTTGGGACCTCAGTGCCAGACAGCCAGCCACCCACCCACCCATGTACCTGCCTGTCCACCCACCCACGCTTTCACCCACTCACTAACTCGGCCACCTGGTTGGCTCTCCTGCCGTTTCCTCAGATCCTTCCCATGCCCTGTAGGCCCCTTGACCCCAGCCTGGTGGGGCCTTAACAGAGAGTGGGTGAGGAGACGGTGACATCTGGTTCCAGGCTCCCTCCACATAGACATTGTGACTTGGGAAGAGGGGGCTGCCCCCACCTGCCACGTTGCTTCTCCAGGGCCTAGTGACTGGCAGTGGCTGAGCACTTCTTGTGGGCGGGGCATTTTGGTGGAGTTTTATTGACCCTGTGCTTCCGGGCAGGCAAGAGAGGAAAAACCAAAAACCCACAAAAACCCCTTCCTCTGTCTCCTGGGGAAATTTCTGACATTTTGCCCGCCCTCTGCAATCAGCGCTCAGCTGTGTGGCAGGGTTTGTGCGGGGGCGGGTTGGCGAAGAAAGGAAACAGGGAGACCTTTGAAACTGAGACGCTTAGATGTCATCAAAGCCCTCCTCTGACCCAGGCCACCAATGCCCTTCCGAGCATCCTTGGCAGCTGATCCTCTGCTTACACACCCTCAGTGATGGGGAGCTCACTCACTGCTTCCTGGTACTGGCAATGATTTGCATTGATGAGCATGCTCTGTGCCAGCCACGATGCTGAGCCCTTTACCTACATAGTAGCTCACTGAACCCGATAGGAAACCCAGACAGGAAACTTGGACATGGTGGGGTTCAGGGATTTGTCCATAGTCACGTGCTAGGACGTGGCTCAGGTGGGGCTCAAATGTGGCCGTCTAACTCGGAGCCGCAGCCCCTCAGTCTCTTCTGGTGCTGACCACCAGGGCACTGCGCTTGAGAGGCAGCAGAGTGCATCAGAGGAGAGCCTAAGCCCCTCACTGTTCTGTACCCCACTTCCCGGATCACCCTCCTGCTTGTGCTCAGACTCACTGCCCACAGGGAGGGGCCTCCCTGCAGAGGTGCGAGGCCTGCCCAGGCTTGGGGGGACCCTGTGAAGCCCAGCCGGACGTTCAGTAGAGAGCGTGTTTTGTTTGGGGCCGAGTGAGTGTATCCCACCTAGTGCCAGGAGCTGAGGATCTCTTCAAGGGCTGCCTGCCCTTGGCCACGCTCGACCGGCCCACACTTTCCTCCCATATCTGCAGTTCTTCGGGGAAACAGAAGAATAATCAGACAAGCATCTCTCAGCCCCAATTCCAAAGCCAAGGAGAAAGCATCTGGTGGCCCAGATAAATCCAGATGTTCACCTCTGCTCTGGTTCCCTAAAGTCAGGACTGCCCTGGACCACTGCTGGGGGGAGGGGTGGGAAGGGGGGCCATTCCCCAGGAAGGGCAGCTGTGGGCTGGGAAGCCTTGCCAAAATCTGTAGTTGCAATGGGCTGTCAAACCCAAGGGTGGTGCTGCTGGGGGCTGTGGGAACACACACTTGGGGGAACGTGAGCTGGCTGGAGTGCACAGGGGGAGCTTCCTTGAGGAGTTGGCATCTAAAGGAGACCTCAGGATGAGCAGGACTATGCCCTTCACTTGCCAGGCCAAGGTGGGGAGGCGGTGTGCTTTGGTCAGAGGGCACAGAAGATGCCAAGGCCTGGAGTGAACAAGGATAGGCTACTCAAGAACTGGGTGTTGCTCCATGTGGTGGAAGCACAGGGCTGAAGGGGGGTGGGGGAGGGGACAGTGTGGGAGCTGGCGGCCCAGACTTAGGAAAGTTTCTGGGGCCAAAGCTGCTGGGGCTGGATTGCCTAACCACCCTGAAGCTGAGCCAGAGGGAACCCTGACTGACGCGGCTCAGCCAGTTGGACATCGTCCTACAAAGTGAAAGGTCGCCGGTTCGATTCTCAGTCAGGGCACATGTCTGAGTTGTGGGTTTGGTTCCCGGAAGGGGTGCGTATGAGAGGCGGCTGCTCGAGGAACCTCTCTTGCATCGATGTTTCTCTCCCTCACTTCTCCCTCCCTTCCCCTCTCTCTAAAAATGAATAAATCAAATCTTAAAAAAAAAAAAAAAAAAAAGAAGCTGAGCCAGAGGTGAGAGGCAGCGACAGAAAAGTCAGGAGAAACGAGACAAACCCTGGGGGTCAGAGAGGTGCTGCCCAGAGCCCGGGAGCAGAGCGTGGCTGGAGACAGGTCAGGGCAGAAGGGCTCTTGGGAATCAACTCTAAGCACACCGCCGCTCGGGAGCCTGTCTGCACCGTGTTTGTTTCTGATGTTGGAAGTGATTCTCAGTGGTGAAGATCTCTGTGGAAAATGGGAAAGGGAGCAAAGAGAAATGAGCAAGCACTCCTAACTCCTTTGCTCCCTCTGCTCCAGACCCTGTGGCCCTTCTAGTCTCTGCACGAGCCAAGCCTGCTCCTCCCTCCGGGCCTCTGCATGGAGGTGCCCTCTGCCTGGCCACTGAGGCCGCTGGACCATGCTCTGTGGGGCTTACTCTCCACTCCCCGTGGCTCCTTTATTTTCTTCAGAGTTTGTATCCTCATTGGAAACCAGCTTGTTCATTTCTTCCTTTATTGCCTTTATTGGCTCCTCTCTGTAACCTAGGCTAGAGGGCAAGCTCCATGAGAGCAGGGTCCTCATCTTCCTCAATTTCAGAATCAGTGCCGGTGCCCAGGTGGTGCTCAGGAAACATGAGTTGAGTGGGAAAAAAAAAAAATCCCCCGCCAAATAAGTCATTCCAAGCCTTGAATTTTATTTTATTTTTTTCACTTAATAACCTCATTCTTGGCAATGTCCACAGGCTTACGCAGAATGCTTCAGGGGAGGGCACAGAAATGTTGAAAACATCTGGTCTAGTCTTTCTGTTGTAACTAACAGCACCCTAACTCACTGAGGCCCAAACAGACAAAAGAGAAACAATTGGCTCAATAATGGAAAAAGCCGTGATGCCATACATTGGGGTTTGAACGATGTCATCAGGAGTCCATCGCTCTGCGTCTGTGGACTTGGCTGGCCTCTGAGTCACCTCTTTCCCGTGAAGACCCTGCCCACTGCAGCAGCTATGACTGGGCAGTTCTGGGCCCAAACTGCCCTTTGAACGGGGGAGCCAACAGTCAAGAGAGAGGCTCTTTTCTGGTAGCTTTTGTAAAACTCTCAGTGATGGGGTTTATTGGCTGGCACGGGTCGTGGGCCCATGACCCAATCAGAGTGTTGAAGGAGATGTACTCTGATTGGCCTGTGTGGGTCATGTGCCTATCCTAAAGGATGAAGTATTCTGATTGGCCTGCCTGGGTCATGTGCTCATTTGGAAGCTGCCTGTGGGAGGCATCCCAGCTGGAACATGCCAACTCAGAGTGGGACAGGGCAGGTGAACACCCTGTGGACAGCCAGGACACCGCATACCTGTTTGCCCCATGCATTCGCTCTCAGCATCGTGCCTCTCCCCCCACCCCCCTACACTGGGATTCAGGAGCAGCTGGGTGATCTGTGAGCCTCTCAGTCAAGTTGGATTAGGCCCCTCAAGGTCTAGGGCCCAGGGCTCCCCAGTTCCTACCGTGCAGCAGGACCCAGGAATGACCAGCGCTTGCTGTGTGCCCACAACTGCTGCAGGACCTCACCTGTGTTTATCTGCACAACCCCTTTCATCCTTTCAACAACCCCGGTCGGTCGTCCTATTGTTAACTTAATAGTGCCTGGGAGGTCTTGGTCACTTGCCCAAGGCCACCCAGCTGGCCTGTGGTGGCCCTGGAATCCCAGGCTCAGCTCTCCTCCCCACGCCACACTGTTTCTGCTGCCTGCCAGACCACCTCAGGTATCAATGCCTCCATCTATAACACAGGAGTTGCACCGACGTGTTTGGGGGTTCAGGGATGAGAGGTGGAGGTGGCAGCCCCTGGGAGTTTGCCAAGATGGCCTGGCCTGCAGCATCTCTGTTTCTTTCCCCAGGGCTGTCCCCACAGCAGCAGTGCCCGTGGGGGTCATCCGACTGCAAGAAGCAGTGTCTGCAGGACCACTACCTGGACAGGGATGGTCGCTGCACGGCCTGCGTGAGCTGTCATGGTAAGAGCACTCGGGGGACAGGCAGAGGATCTAGAAGGTGGGGGGCGGTGCATCAGGATACGGTGGCTGCACTCTGAATTGCCCCCCCATGCCTCAGTTTACCACTCTGGATTTGCAAATTGGTATCAGCCATGATCTTTTGCATCCACATTTTTTGGAGAGACTTAGTTAATGGGGTTCCTCAAGGCAGGCACTCACATTTATTGAGTTTAATTTTTGCAAAACCCATGGGGGAAGATTCTTTTCTTATCCCTGCTTCGCAATGAGGAAACTGAGGCTTAGGGAGACCGAGGGCCTTTCCAGAGTTTGAACTGATGGTCTGGCACCCCGAGCGGTGTTCTTTCCTGGGACCACAGCAATTGCAGGAGAGCTCTTACAGTGGGCGCTTTTGTTGGGAGTGTCTTGTGGTGGTGAGTGAGGTTTGTATGCAGCTGCTGTTGGTGCTGCTTTTGTGGGGGTTTTTTAGGGGGTGGCGTGGGGGAATTTGTTGAGATTTCTTAGCCTAACAAACATTCCTATTTTTTAGCATGTTTGGTGTGTTTGAAAAAAAAATGTATATTCTGTTTGCTCCACACAAAATTCTATGTATACCTATTTGGTCACATTTATTAATTGTGTTATTTAAATAATATATATTCTCACTTAGTTTCACCACCTTCACAAAGGCCAATTTCTGAGGTAGACGTGTTCACATCTACCTGCCAATATGCTTGGTTTTCATCCGATTTTTGTGGCGTTCTGTCTATTTTTGCTTCGAGTAAGTCAAAGCTGTGTTGTTAGGTGCAGTGACCATTAATATTATGTTTCCTTGGTGAGCCGGACCTTTAATCAGCATGAAAGATGCCTCTTTGTTCCTTATCATATGTTTGTCTTCATTCCGTTTTTTTTTTTATACTAGTATTGCTTTTCTATGTTTATGTTAGCATTTCTCTGGGATAGCTTTAATGTTTTAAAATGAATGAGTGCATTTTATTAAGTGAACGTTACGTGTGTTCACTACTAAAAATTCAACCAATAGAGCAGCGGGAGGAAGAAAGCCAGTTCTGCGCCTCCCCCATCACTGGGTACTGGACGCTTCTCTGTATCTCTCTTTAGAATGGGCAGGTCAGTAGACAGACGACACACACATCGAAAGAAGGAATTTTTTAAGAAATGATTTTATTTATTTCTTTTGGGAGAGAGGGGAAGGGAGGGAGAAAGGGAAGGAGAGAAACATAGACAGGGAGAGAGAACTGGCTGCCTCTCACTCACCCCCAACTGGGGACCTGGCCTGCAGCCCAGGCACGTGCCCTGACGGGGAATAGAACCTGCGACCTTTCAGTTTAGCAGGCCGGCGCTCCATCACTGAGCCCCACCAGGCAGGGGGAAGAAGGAAGTTTTAAGAGGATAGGATCATACTGTCTATGGCATCACAATGATTACCTTTAATTTCATTCAAACATATCAGAGGAAGAAGAAGCCGAAGGGAAGAAACTAAACTATCACAAGAGACAGCAGTTCCTAACCAGCCCCCCTCCCCCTCTAAAATTAAGACAAGAGGTTTTGAAAATCACTAAGTGGTTAGGAACCAGTTAAGGAGCGACTACTCCTTGTGATAAATTCATACTCCATTTGACTCTTTGCAGTGAAAAGTGAAGGAACTAGCTTGTGGACCTCCCCGGCCTCTTCCTGGCTCGTATTGCTTACCTGTTTTTGCTTTGTCCTGGCCTGTGCTGTTTCTATTGTCCTCCCTGACCCGGAGTCCCTTGATGTGGCAGCTGTGCCTCGCTCTTTAAGTGTGGTCCTTGCACACCTTGAGTACGGTTCCCACGCTTCTCCGTCCCTGAGTTTTTCATGTTGATTTATTCCTTGATGTTTGCGGGCACGTGGATTTTCCCAGAAGGGCTCAGCTTGCGCCTCCCTCGATTTCTTTCCCGTTCGAGAACGTTTGCTGCCTGTGTGATACGTGAGTGACAACTCAGGAGGCAGAGTGTTTTCTGGGACGTGTTTTCTCTAGACCCTTGCAGGCAATGAGCCAATGCTCATTGTCCTCTTGTGACTAATGTCGTTGTGGAGGGGTCCGCTGTCAGCCTTGCTTTTTGATCTGTGTAGGTGAGTGCGAGAATATTTCTTCATCCTTAAGGATCAAAAAGTGTGACCAGAATAGGCTTTGATGTTAGTTGTTTGGGAACAGTTCTTCCTGAGATGTGGTACCTCTTTTCTATCTGCAGGTTGCCATTCTTCCTTCATGCCAGGGAAACTGGCGTGGATTTTTCTCTTCTCTACATACACAGTGGGTGGGCAAGAGTGGATTTACAAGTCGTGAGGATGCAGAACACAGAGCTTGTGCTTGTATTACTATTGACTGGTCAGTGGACCATTTTCCGTATGAAGAACTGTAAACCTACTTTTGCCCACCCCTGTATAGTTCAAGGTCAACTCCATCGACTCTAGTTTTATCCTTCTGCTTGTTGTCCAGGGGCGCTTGCATTCATTCACTTTTACCAGTGACTTTTTTCTATCTGAGAGAAAATTCACCGTTTAAAAAAATTTTTCGTTAATGTGTTTAACAGTTCCGTTTGGTGTTTTTAAATGCTTACTGCTTAATTCAGCAAGTTCTAAGATCACCACAAAACCAAACAGGCTATGAGATTTCAAAAGATGGTCAGATTGCAAGGCATGTCCAAGAACTAAGTCACGTACTAGTGTGGCATGCTTGTATTCTCTGTAGTTGATAACTGCCAGAAATCACTGATACGTAGAAGTACAAGTTCTTCATTTGTATCTTTTCTGCCCTGTGGGTTTAGCACATAATTATGATCAGGTGAATAATAATCAGCAACCTTAGTGGAAGTTAGCAAATGCATAGTTGTTGACATTGCCCTGTGTAACAACATTTAGTTACCCTTCAGTAAGATGAGTTTGCACACCTTGACCGCGTGGGCAGACTTCCTAATACTTAGCAACTTATTTTTAACGTAATTGAAATACCGTGACACATTTAGTTTGCGAAATTCACCGTTTTAAAGTGTGCAACGCAGTGATTTCCTTACACTGTGCTCACCCTGGGCAACCACCACCACTGTCTAGCTCCGGGATATTTCTACCTCCCCGCCGAAGAAACCCCTCACCTCCCGATTCTTTCCACCTCTCATCCTACCCCATCCACTTCTGTCTCTGCAGACTTGCCTACTTTGGACATCCCATGGAAATGGAGCCACGCAGTACGTGGCTTGCAGTGCCTGGCTTCCTTTGCTTTGCATAGCGTTTCCAGGTTCATCCACGCTGTAACAGGTGTCGGTGCTTCGTTGCTTTCAGTGGCTCGGGACGATTGCGTTGCCTAGATTCTTCTCATTGTGTTTGTGATGTGAGGGGTGTTGGGTTATTCCTACGTCTGGGCTGTTATAAGTAGAGCTGCTGTGGCCACCCCCGTACGAGTGTTGGCGTGGACACACGCGCTCAGCTCTCTCGGGTAGATACATGAGTGGAATTGCTGCATCCCACAGTAAAACATGTGCTTAGCTCCTTGCGGAGCTGCCAGACTGGTTTCCACAGGGCAAGGGAGTCAGTACGCCGGCTGGCACTGCATGAGCATTCCGGTTTCTCCACGTCCTCGCCGGCGCTTGTTCTCACCTGTCTTCTTGCTTCTGGCCATCCTGCTGGTGTCTCCGTGCGGTTTCGGTTTGCGTTTCCCTGATGCTAATGATGCCAAGCATCTTTCATGTGCGTACTGGCCATTCATGTGTCTTTTCTGGAGAAGAATTTCCAAAACCTAGTAGACCTTTTTAAAGAACAGTTTTCGACTTTTAGAAAGATTGAGCAGAAAGTACCAAGAGTTCCCCTATGCCCCCTCTCTCCACCACGGCCCACGGCTTCTCCCAGCATTAACAGCTCCCATTAGTGTGATACATTGTTACCGCTGGTGAGCCAGGCCTGGTGCATTGTTAATGGAACTGCACGGGTTACGTGAAGGCTCACTCCGCGCCGCGTTTGCGGTTCTATGATTTCAGGCACGTGTTTTATGTCGCGACTCCACCGTGGCGGCGTCACCCAGGAGAGTACCCGCGCCCTAACAATCCCTGTGCTCTGCCTGCTCTTTTCCCCACCCTTGGCCGCTGGACCCTGGCAGCCACTGATCTTTTTACTGTCTCCACAGTTTTGTCTTTTCCGGAAGGTCACAGAGTTGGAATCACAGTATGTATAGCCTTTTCAGGCTGGCTTCTTTCACTTAGAAGCATGTGTTCAATGTCCCTCCATGTCTTTTTTGCCCATTTAAAAATGGGGATATTCGTTTATTTTTAATAGCAATTTAACGCTCTGTGGGGACATGGGCTGGGAGGTAGGGGCTCCCTCGTGGACCCTGCCTGCTGTCTGGTCCTCATCTCAGGAACTCTACAAAGGGCCGAGCGTGCCGGCTGCCCTGCTCAGTGGCCACAGCAGCACCCCTTCACGTGCTGGACTGTCCCTGGAGGGGGTCCTCGGATCCCTTCCCCAGACCTCCCTCTGTCCCCTGTGACCCTTCTCTGTGTCCCTTAGACGACCTCGTGGAGAAGAAGCCATGCTCGGAGAACTCGCCCCGCGTGTGTGAGTGCCAGCCCGGCATGTTCTGTATGACCACAGCCACCAACTCCTGTGCCCGCTGCTCCCCCCACTCCTCCTGCCCCATAGGGACGGTTGTCAAGTCCCTAGGTAAGTGCCCGACTCCTGGAGCTGCGCCATCTCCACCGAGGCCCAGGTGACTTCCCTGGCTGGTAGAGGTCTTGGGACGGTGTGAGGCTCTGGGCAAAAGTTTTCTGATGCCTGATAAACAGGAAAGAAACCTCAAGTCTCTGTCCTGGGAGATTCCTGGGAGTTTAGGGCTGGTTTCTCTGTTTCACAACCAAGGCCTCGGGAGTTAGACCAGCAAGAGATGAGGCTCGAGCCGAGAGACTTGGCTTTCTTTTCCAACTTGCTGTGTGACCTCAGGCAAGTGCCTTATCTTCTCTGGGCTTCTCATTCTTCTGACAGTACAAGGAGGGCCGGTGGCCAGAGGGCAGAGAAGGGCCAGAGGTCCTGTGTGGGTAGCATCGAGAGCGCCTTTCAGAAGGGAGGCATGGGGCGTGGGTGGGCTTTGGACCACAGCCCAGAAGAGGTGCCACAGCCACACGGAGGACACAGGGAGGGAGGGAGGGGGTATCAGACAGAGCCACGTCCACTGGGGAGGACAGTGCCTGTGACCTGGTCCTTTTCCAAAGTCCCTCTCCCCCCTCCCTCCCCTGCTCCTTCCTCCCTCCCTTCCCTGCCAGCCAGCCTACCCCCTATTCTCTCTCCTGCCCCCACCCCAGTGTCTCCCCCATGGCAGATAGCCAGAACCTCCCGGCAAACCCAGTCAGATTGTGTGCGTGTCTCTTTCTCTCTCACACAAACCTGTCCAAAACATTTCGTATCTTTCTTTGCTCTAGCGATAAGGACGTGATCCTTTGATAAAAGAGAACAGGTTTTTTTAGGGGCTTTTTTTAAGCCTGCGTAACTGTGACATTTCTGGGTTGGTGGTTTGCTGGGCTCACGATCTGGAATATGCAAAGCAAAGAGAACACCCAGGGGACTCACCACTGTGTTATTCTCAGACTCCAAGACCCCCCAACCCCTCCTTTTCCTTTCCATGTTTCTGAGTCTTAGCTGTGCCTATGGGAGGACTAGGGGCAAGTGCATCCATTCTATCTTCCCAGAAGCAGAGTCTTTTTTTTTTTTTTTTCCAATTTTATTTATTTATTTTTAGAGAGAGGAGTAGGGAGGGACAAAGAGAGGGAGAGAAACATTGATTGGTTGCCTCTCGTATGCACCCTGGCTGGGGACTGAACCCGTAACCCAGGCATGTGCTCTGACTGGGAATCACACCGGTGACCTTACACTTTGCGGGATGCTGCTCAACCTACTGAGCCACGCAGATCACGGCCAGAAGCAGGGTCTTGAGGACGAGACCCTTAACACAACTCGCTGTGGTGTGGCCCCTTGTGCCTCCAGCCTCAGCTTTCAGCACCAGCCCCTCCTATGGGGGGCCCACCTGTCTGTCTTCTTTCAGTCCCGTGTGTGGGCGGTGCTCTCCCTCCTTCCTGGCCTTTGCACATGCTGTGCCCTTGGTCTGGGACACCCTTCCCTCGCCATTCACTGGGTTAACTCCTACTCAGCCTTGAGCTGGGTCACCCACAGCGCTCTGGTGTGGGACACGCAGAAGCTGCCTCCCACGAGCAGCAGCTGGATGGGGGAGTGGAAAGCTCTCTGTACTGGACATCAGATACCTGCGATTTTGTATAGCTGTGCGTCTGTGGAGTGCGTTCCCACCCTCTGGGGGCCTCAGTCTCCCCATCTGTCAAATGCCTTGAGTTCAGTGGGTCTAACGAGGGCACATGGACCAGCTGGGGTTGGTGTGGTTCTCTCAGTGATTTTCCTGTGATGGCCACACAGGGATGCCAAAGTCAGCTCTTTGCTGCCCTTAGAGCCGCTGCCCAAGTTGGGACCACTGGCTGGCCACAGAGGGCCACCGAGTGCTTAAAGTGTGTCCAGTGGCCTTGAGAAATGCTGTCAGTGTAGAGTATGCACGGGATTTCAAATACCTAGTACAAAAAAATGGAACACATCTCATTAATTATTCTTCATATCCATTGCCTGGTGACACAATATTTTAGATCTATTGGGTTAAATAAATATATTATTTAAATTAATTTCCCATGTTTCTTTTTACTCTTTTAAAATGTGGCTACTAGGAAATTTAAAATGACCTGTGTGATTCACATCATATTTCTATTTATTTATTTATATTTTTTGACAGAGGGGAAGGGAGGGAGAGAGGGAGAAAAACATCAATCAGTTGCCTCTCACGTCGCCCCTACTGGGAACCTGGCCCACAACTCAGGCATGTGCCCTGACTGGGAATTGAACCGGCAGCCCTTTGGTTCGCAGGTCAACACTCAATCCACTGAGCCACACCAGCCAGGGCTGATGATGCACATCATATTTCTATTGGCCAGCGCTGCTTTGGAAGTGCTCCAACTTTTGGCTACCAAACCCTGGCTCACTTCTAGATTCCGCTGTGGACTCCCTCACAGGGCACCTCTCAGGGTCTTGGTCTCCCCGACTGTGCAAAGTGGAAAGTGGTTTTTGCCGTCGATTCAGCTCCCAGCTAAACCCCTAAACGCTGAGAGCTCACCACGGTTCTTGTTTCTGAAACTCACGAACCCCCATAGAGCAGATATATTAGCTCCGCCTTACAAGTGAGGAAGCTGGGTCCAGAGATGGCAGGCAAACTGCTCAGGACCACAGAGCAGAGCATGTCCAAGCTAGGGTTAGTTTGTCACCCCGAGCTGGGTCTTGTCATCCCACCACACTGCAGATATGCGAGATAAGTCAGCCTCTTTCACACCCGCCTCCAGTGAAACCTTCAGATCCTATCTCACACATGTGGGTCACTCTCTAAGCGATGGGACAAGAGTCCAGACGAGGAAAAGGACACTGTTTTCCGGGCATTTGCTGCAGGCTGTGCTGTGTGACAGACACATTAGGCACCCTCTCTGATTATTGTGACCATGGCCTTGTGAAGGCTGTATTATTGTTATAATCATTTGGCTTGCCTGGCGCAGCTATGACACGACAGAGGTGGCGGCCAGCTCAGGTCCGCTGGTGGCAAGTGCCGTGTGTTTTCCTCTCCACTCGGCTTCCACCCAGTATAGCCTTCGGGACTCTTTGGGTTGCAAGTAATAAAATCTCAAATTTTTGGGCTCCTGTAACTAAAAAGTCTGGGCACAGCTATGGATAACTTCAGACATAGCTGGATCTAGGAGCTCTGTCTTTTCCTCTCTCTCATCTGTACCTGCCTGTGTTTAGGTGTCTGTGAGATACCTACCAGCAGTTCCAGGCTTGCTTCCTCTCCAACCCCAGTGGGAAGGCAGCTTCTCTTTCCTACATTTCCAACAACCAAAAACAAAACCTTGAAATTGCTTCTCATAGGCATGGCTTGGATCATGAGCCTATTCCTGAGCCAATCCATCATGGCCAAAGGAATGGAATAATTTGATTGGCCCAGCCTGGTCCCATGCCTACTCCTGGAAGGGAAGGGGGTCAGTCAGTCCCAGTGCCTAGAAACAGATCCTGGGTTTGAGAGGAGTGAGTCCCCGGAGAGAACTGGAGTGCTGCATATGAAGGGGGAACAGATGCCATGCAGGTGCAAACACCAGATGGCAGCCATGTTTTCCAAATCCCTGGAGTCTTTGGACTCCTCAATACCAAGCCTGAAAGCATTGTGTCCCCCTGCAGGCACAGCGGAGAGGGACACCATCTGCATGCCGCTTCCCCCAGGGGCCAGCCCTGACTGTAGCACCAGCCCAGAGGACTGTAAGGCACCCACCAGGTGACTGCGGCCCGCCCCCACCCGGTTGACCTTAGTGTGGGGGGCTCTCACATTCCACTTAGTATGGGGTTAGGGGTGCAGGGGGGTTCAGCACAGGTTGTCAGGGGTCCAGGGTGCCTCTCTGCCAAGCCTACAAGTCATTTGAAGCCCTACCGTGTGCCCAGCCCATCCTGATTGCACAGGAAACACAGAAGACCTAGAAAACAGTCTTTGCTCCCTGACAAGGGGCCTGCCAGAGACTATGGGCAGAGGGCCTGGGGACCCCTTCTCCATAGAAGTGGTCATCCCTGAGCACAGACCCCCCTCTCCATCAGCACAACTTTCGCTTCCATGTCTGGCTTTTTCCCCAGCAGCGCTGTGCCCCAGGCCAAGCCCATCCTGACCTCTGCAGACCTCGATGCCAGGACTATGCTTCTTGGAGGGGACACTCCCCTCATCCCGAAAGATGATTTCAAAATGACAAGGACACCCAACTCTCTCTCCTCTGGGGGGAAGCCTAGTCCGGATCCAGGTAATTTCTTCAGAGAAGCTGTGGGCTGTTTCTTATAGCAATGACATCTGATTGGGGGGTGACCTGTGCATGGCGGTCCCGGCAGGCGGGCTCTGAGCTGTGGTCTCTCCCAGCGCGGGGAGAAGAGAGACCGAAGGCATCGAGGGTCAGAGTATGTAATGGAAGCGCTCACTCATTTCACCAGAGTTCTGAGCGCCTCCCGTGTGCCAGACACTGAGTGGGTGCTGGGGCTTGCAACTGAACGGGCCAGCCTCTGCAGGTGTCAATGGGATGCCCTCCTGGTTCCCATGGTAACAGATTGGGGCCCCCAGTTCGCCCCTGTTTATTACTGAATAGCCTTCCGGGTATAGGTACACCACCCTTTACTTATCCAAACAGTTTTTGGGTATTGGAGTTGTTTCCACTTCTTGGCTATGATGAATAATGAGAAACAAGTCTTCGACTGTATTTTCTTTTCATTTCTCTTGGGATATTTTTAAAACATTGATTTGTAGGGCTTCTTATAATGCTGGGTTTTGAGCCCTTTTCCCTGTAGTTGCACTCAAATATCTTCCCAGCCTGTGGCCTGCCTCCTCGTTCTCTTTATGGTCTTTCCACGGAGGGGCGTTCTTAATTGTGATGTAGGCAGATGGAGCCGTCTTTTCCTGTATGGCTGGTGCTTGTTATGTTCTGCTTGGTAAGTGTTCTTCCTCTCTCTGAAGTCTCAAAGGCGTCCCACACTCGCTGTCTCAGGCCACCGCTGTTCTGCGTTTCGTGGTTAGACCTGCCAGTTCCCTTGGCTCGTGCGCGTGGTGTGAGGCGGTGGCCGTGTGAGAAGTGTCCATGTGGACATCCGGTTGAACCAACATCATGCGCCAGATACGTTGTCCTCTCCCCACGGCGCGCATGCCAGCTCTGTTGTGAATCAAAAGGCCATGTATGTGTGGGCCTGATTCTGGACTTTGTATTCTGTTCTGTGGGTCTTTTCTGTCTGTTCCGTGTGAACACCCCACTGTCTTAATTACTGTCATTTTTCAATGCCCTCGTGGGTGGCGGAGTGGCCTCTTCACCTTAGTTCTTCAGTGGTGTATTGGCTGTTCTAGCAGTTTGCCTTTCCACATGCACTTGAGGATCAGCTTTTCGAAGTCCACAGAGTGTCCTGTGGGGTTTCGGTTGGGGCTGCGCTGCAGCCGCAGGTTGGTTTGCGGAGGGTCCACAGTGTTACGGGGCTGAGTGTGCGGTACAGCCCCGCGTCCATTCAGGTTGCTTTAAACTCTCCCAACGACGCTTTGTTATTATCTGTGTGGAGATGTTCGCATCATTTTGTTAGATTTCTAGGTACTTGATATTTTCGGTGATCGTGCAAATGATGTCTTTTTCGATATGTCATGTTCTAACTTTTTTTTGAGCCATGTGAAATTGCTAATATTTGACCTATCAAAACAGTAGTTTCATGTGGTTCAACCCAAATATACAGACGTTGAATACAGATAGAGTAATATTGTATCCCACCACCTTGCTGATTCACATATTCATTCTAATAACGTACCTGCAGATTCTTTTGGATTTTCTGTGTACTAAGTGATATCATCTGTCTATAACAGATTGATATCTTCCTTTCTAAACCTTACTGCATTTATTTCTTTTTCTTGCCTTATTGCATGGTATAGGATCTCTGTGCTATGCTGAATAGAAGGTGGAGAGTGGGTATCCATGCCTCAGTGCTGATCTCAAAGGGGAAGTGGCTACCAAAGTTTTGAGGAGGGCAGTGGCGTAGCAGTGAGTGTGGGGAGGGGACTCTGGCATAGTGGATATGGTGGACCGTGGCAGGAACCAAAAGTGCAGGGGGCGCTCAGAGCTCTTCTCTGTAGCCTTAGCCACATTCCTTCCCTCTCGGAGCCTTGTGACCCTCCCTCTGGCCATGGAGCTGAGGGGACTTCAGTGACTAGGGAGGTGAGGCCCCTACCAAGATGGCCTGGCCTGGACCTTCTCTGCTTCTTTTCCCAGGGCTGTCCCTGCAGCAGCGGTGCCTGCCGGGGTCCACCAAATGCCGGAAGAAGTGTGAACAGGAATACTACGTGGACAGGGACGGCCGGTGCACGGCCTGCGTGACCTGTTCAGGAGGTAGGAGCCTGTCTTCCCACCAGGGGCTTCTTCCAGGCACTGGGGGTGGGGGTCTTACAGGACAGACTGAGAGTGTGGGGGAGGGGAGCCCTGAGTTTGGTCTTGGGCTGCTCAGCCCTCAGGAGCCTGGTTCACTCTCTGTGTTTTGAGCTGTCAGCATCTCGTGCCTCCCACTCATGGCTGTGGGTTTTTGATGACCCCTTTTTCATTCACTCACTCTCTCAGGCAAGGAAACACTTGTTCATCGCCTCCCTGTTCCAAACAGGTCTCGCTGTTTCTCGTCACTACCTGACAATGCATGGATTGCGATTGTCCCCATTTTGCAGAAGAGGAAACGGAGGCTTTGGAAAGTCAAGAGACTTCCAAAGGCCACAAGCCCTCGAGGGTGGCAGGGCTGGAGTTTGAATGTAGGGTGTCTAGCACTAGGTTCTGGGCTCTGGTCCCCCCACTTCGCTGCCCCTTAGCGCACACTCTGGACAAGACCTTGGCAGGTGACACAGCAGGCTGACATCCTGCCGGTGTTTTCCCTGTGGCCAGCCCCAGAGCACCACCAACAGCCTGTGACGTCCATGAGGGCCACACAGGGCAGGGGAAGTGACCCAGGGTTCGGGCTGCCATGCTTGTTAGTGGCCCAGCCCACTCACAGAGGCTGCCGGGGAAGTGCATAATTCTGTCTCCAGGACCAGACTCGAGGGAGACCAGACAGAGGAAAGAACAGTGTGCCATCACCAGGGGCCGCTGTCCTGGCAACTAAGGCAGCGTAGCCAACTTTCTCAAAAGTGAGTGGTGAAAACACACCACCCATTGTACTCATGGATTCTGTGGGTCAGAATTCAGACAGGACGTAGTAGGGACAGCTGGTCTCAGCGCCAAGATGTCTGGAGTCTCAGCTGGAAAACCTGAAGGCTGGAGGCTGGAATCCCTGATGAATTTGGGCCTCAATGCCAGCTGCCTTCTGGGGCCTCAGGTCTTCCCTGTATCAGCTTCTGTGTGGCTCACTTGAGGCTTTCTCATGGCCTAGTGGCTGGATTCCAAGAATTAGGGTTGGGGCAGGAGTGGAGAGGTCACATCTCTCTTATGACCTAGCCTTTGAAGCTACGTGGTGCAACTTCCACCACTTTCTAGCTGTTGAGGTCATCACAGATCCCGCTTGAGTCAAGGGAAGAAACAAAAAATAAAGCTTCTTGACCTGGCCAGTGTGGCTCAGTTGGTTGGAGCATCAGCCCACAAATGGAGAGGTCGCCGGTTCGATTCCTGGTCAGGGTGCATGCCTGGGTTGTGGATTCATTCCCCAGGCATGTGCGAGAGGCAACTGATTGATGTTGCTCTCCCCTTCTCTCCCCCTCCCTTCCCCTTTCTCTAAAATCAATAAGCATGTCCTCAGGTGAGATAAAAAAAGAAAAATTGAGCTTCTCTCTGGGTCAGCGCCAGAGCTCTGGAAGAGCAGATGGGGCCCGACTATTGCTTTGGCCCTTTTTGGGAAAAAGATGGTCTGTCACAGCTCTATGTCAGAGGGAGACACAAGAGGTGGCTCTGGGCCCAAGAACTCCTTCAACTCTCGGAACTGAAGCCCCGTGAGACAGCGAGGGGCTAAGAGCATGGGTTCTGGAGCCCAAGTGCCAGGGTTCAAATCTTGGCTCTACCACTTGGTAGCTTAGAAACTCCAGCAGGCTTCTCTGCACCTCAGCTTCCTCATCTGTCAAATGGGTGTAGCACCACTGCTGTCTCAGAGAGCTGTGGGAATGAAGTAGGTCAAACTGAATCAATTGGGTGAGTGTTAAGAACATTGCTTTGCACGTGTGTGATCACACTAACAGTTGTCATGGTCCTCTCACTCACGGCTGAGCCCGCTCTTGCCTCTGCACAGACTCCGCAAGTCCCCTCCGCACCCCCCGCCCCAGGTCCCGCTCTCTGGAGGTTGCAGGAAGAGACTGTGCGGCCCCTCATCTTCATCACGCCAGGTCTCTAAGTGTCCTGCCTAGGAGAAGTGTCCTTACTGAGCACATGGCTTGTGCCTCACCTTCCAATGCTGTGACTCTGTTTCCCCTAAGGGGGGCGTGCCGAGTATCTCCGCACATCTGTCAGTGTGTTTTTATGCCTTTTCTTGTATCAAACCTCGTACGTTCTGTTTTCTGATTTGGGAAAAAACACTTTTTATCACTAAAAATTTCAAGCCTGTTGAGAAGTAGAGAGGATCAGGGACGCTTGTGGACTGCCACCCAGTTTCAGAGACTCAATGAGTCATGGTCAGTCCTGGGTCATCGATCCCCATGCCCACTCACCCCGACCTCTGCGCTACTTTAACAGTGCTACTGGGATAGAGTGGGTGTGCAATACAATGCGTGTGTTTCAAGTGTGCAATGTGTGAGTTTCGACATATGTTTGCACGTGTGAAACCGCCGCCCCAGTCAAAGTAATAAACTACCCATCACCCCCAGCGTTTCCTCCTTATTGCCCCTCCCCCACCCCTGCTCCCATTCCCAGGCAGTTCTCCTGCTTTCTGTCACTGCAGTACGCTGCATTTTCTGGAAACATAGTCATAGAGGACACCTTTCTCATCTGCCTTCTTTCACTCCACATAGTTATTTGAGCATGCCAAAAAATCAGCTCAGTGGAAAGTCAAATGAGCGTTGGCTCCTGGGGAAATGCGTCTCTGCACCCCCTGCCTTTGCCATCCCTCATCCTTCCTTATGACCTTTCCCTCTGTCCCTTAGAAGACCTTGTGGAGAAGACGCCTTGCACGTGGAACTCCTCTCGCGTCTGTGAATGTCGGCCTGGCATGTTCTGTGTAACATCAGCCACCAACACCTGCGCGCGCTGTGTCGCCTGCCCCGTCGTCCCACCAGTGATGGTCGCCAAACTCCAGGGTAAGCGGTCCGAACCCCTGACCGAGGGGCTGAGGTCTGTGCCCCCGCAGCTGAGCCTCTCCCCCTCAGTGGGGCAGGCGACCTTCTACCCCAGCTGTCAGCTAGGTCAGGTTTGGGCTTTGTTTTTTTCTTTGACTAGTTAGATCCAGTGACTGGCATGAAATCCAAATCGGTCATTTTGGTAAGAGATTCTGATGAAGATTTTTAGAAAAAGTTCTTCCTCGAACTGTTGGGCTGGTAAAATCTTGAGTTACTTGCCAGAGTGTTTTGTTGACTCGAGAAAGATGAGTAGAAAGTTTATGAAGAGGCTTCTGACTCAAGATGGCGGGCATTTGCTGGAGTCCGGAAAAGTATAAACCCTTGACGTGGAAAAACAATAGCAACAAAAACCCAGGTTCATCAGCAGCTGAGAGATTTCAACAAATTGCTAGCAGGCAGAAAACAGATGGAAGGATGGTGACAAACGGGACCAATGGAGGAAAGCTCCACCCAGAATTCACTCTGTGAGCTGTGGGGAAAGGGGGGTATCTTGCTCATCAGATCCCAAGAGAGCCTCCGGGTTCAGGGCCAGTGAGTAAAATCAAGGATGGGGGTGAAATGGAGAACTGCAAATTGTAACTTCATCTTGAAAATAAAAATTTTAAAAATCTGTAACAATGGTATACCATGGGCACTGACCAGCCTGAACAGGTGGTTCCGGGGTCTTTATCTCCTGGTAAAAATAATCCACTTTTCTGGCCAAAGACACTGGAGAGGGGGGCTCTGTGGGAAGCCAGGGCAAGCAATGTGGTGCCGCCCCTCCGGTACAAAGCCCTCTGTGTGTATTTGGGAGCATGCCCTGTCACTGGGCGCCTGCTGCTGTGTCACTGAGTGAAGGTGGCCAGCTCACATGCCCCACCGGCACCCCAGAGTGTGCAGGTGGACCCCCTACTCTGGGAAGAGACCCACCATGGAAAGGACAATGCTGACACCGCAGCCGAAGAAACCCCGCTAGCGACTGGAATACTCAGCATAGTCTTTTCTTAAGCATACGAATGAGCAGTCAAGATTTTCAGGCCTCAAGGAAAACCAGAGAATAACAAGATATGCCAAACACCGATTACAGTTGAAGCAATGGTAAACCCAGGAAGAGAAGAGAAGTTAAAAAAATGTAGCTGCGTCCACAGGAACATTCAAGAAGTTGTTACATCCTCAGAGTGAGACCCGAATGCTATGAAGGAGGAACAGTACGGACCAGAGGACAAGAGATGGCTTTTAGAAAAAGTGCTCGTTATCCATTGCCTCTCAGCTCCCAATCCACCCTTTAGGAACTGAAAGAGTTCTCCTCGTGAGCACGATGTTAGGCTTTGCCAGTAGATGGCGCTGGGGGGCCATGGCGGAGGGAAGAGCCGTCTCTGGGCTGCGTTTGCTGCTGCGGCTCCTGTTGCCCCCTCGCTCAGTCCCCACTGGCTGCAGGACAGCAGGCAGTCCCTTGGAGACCTCCCAGCTCCAGCCTAGGCCTGGTGACCACCACGGTGTGACCTTCCTAACAGGGACATGGGAACCCTCCAGGCCTCCTGTCCCAGGAGTGCTGTCATTCCCTCTGCACCTCCTACCTGCCAACTTGGTCACTGGGGGCTCCAGGCCTTGCACCCACAGTGGTACCCCAACTTTCCCTGTGCACCTGACCTGGAAAATAGGAGACTTCGGGGTGAAAGCACCTACCAGAGGCAAAGCAGGGTGAATGAAAGTCGCCGACACCTAGACATAATGGACATGCTTTCTGTTCATTTATTTATCTATTTAAATTTTCCATGACAGCTGACATCTAGCATTGTGGCAGGTTCAGGTGTACAACACAGCGTTTAGACGTTGTATAACTTACACAACGATCGCCTGGATCAGTCTAGTGCCAGACACCGTTTGTCCTTTTCACAACAGTGTGGACTGTATCCCATGCTGCACTTGACATCCGGTGACGTCTTGTACATGGCAACTGATGCGCGTTAAACCCTTCACCCTTTACGCCCGGCCCCCCACCTCCCCTTCCATCTGGCCACCGTCGGTCTGTTCTCTGTATCGATGAATGTTGCTATTCTGTTTGTTCATTTATCGTGTTCTTTAGATTCCACGTACAAGTCAGATCACATGGCATTTGTCTTTCCCTGACTTACTGCACTTGGCCTCATCCCCTCTAGGTCCATCCGTGTTGTTGCAATGGCAAGATTTCATTCCTTTTTGTGGCTGAGTCACGTTCCCGTGCTGACGTGATGTTGTGATGTTGATCATCTTTTCACGTCGCGTGTCTGTGCCACACCTTCTTTATCCACTTGTCTGCCGGTGGGCGCTTGGGCTGCTTCCATGGCGTGGCTGGTGTAGATAATGCCGCAGTGAACACAGGGGTGCGTGTATGTTTTTAAATTAGCGTTTTAGGTTTCTCCAGGTGAAAAGCCACAAGTGGAGTTGCTGGGTCATGTGGTCGTTCTTTTTAAAATTTTTTTGAGGAAGCTCCATACTATTTTCCATCGGGGCTGCACCAGTTTACCTTCCCACCGATAGTGCATAAGAATTTCCTTTTCTCTGCATCCTTGTCCACACCCGTTGTTAGCTGATTTATTGATGTCGGCCGTTCTGACAGGTGTGAGGTGATGTCCCATTGTGATTTTAATTTGCATTTCCCTGATTAGTGATGTTGATCATCTTTTCATATGTCTATCGGCCGTCTCTGTGTCCTCTTTGGAGAAATGTCTGTTCGAGTCCTCTGTCCATTTTTTATTGCATTTTCTTTTGGGTGTTAAGGTGCATGAGTTCCTCGTTTATTTTGGATATTGACCCCTTATAGGGTGTATCATTGTTGAATGTGGGCTCTCTTTCAGTTGGCTGCTTTTTTGTTTTGTTGATGTTTTCCTTCGCTGAGCAAAAACTTTTTAGTTTGTTGTGGTCCCATCTGTTGATTTTTTCTTTGTTTTCCTTGCCTGAGGAGACGTACCCAAAAAAATATTACTAACAGTGATGTCAAAGAGTTTCCTGCCTTCCAGGAGTTGTATGGTTGGGGGTCTTACATTTAGGTCTCTAATCCATTCTGAGTTTACTTTTGTATGTGGTGTACGGAAGTGATCCAGTTTTATTCTTCTGCATGTATCTGTCCAGTTTTCCCAACACCATTCATTGAAGAGACTGTGTTTACTCCATTGTATATTCTTGCCTCTTTTGTCATAGATTAATTGGCCATATAAGTGTGGGTTGATTTCTGGACTCTGTATCCTGTTCCACTGATCTATCTGACTGTTTTAATGCCAGTACCATGCTGTTTTGATTACTATAGCCTTATAGCATAGTTTTAAAAAGATTTTTTATTTATTTATTTTTAGAGAGAGAGGAAGGGACGGAGGAAGACAGGGAGAGAAACACCAATGTGGGGTTGCCTCTCGAGCCTCCCCTACTGGGGGACCTGGCCCACAACCCAGGCATGTGCTCTGACTGGGAATTGAACTGGTGACCCTTTGGTTCCCAGGCCGGTACCCAATCCTCTGAGCCACCCCAGCCAGGGCTATAGTTTTGATATCAGGTAGCATGATATCGCCAACTTTGTTCTTCTTTCTCAAGATTGCTTTTGGCTACTTGAGGTCTTTGTGATTCCGTATAAATTTTAGGATTATTTGTTCTAGTTCTGTGAAAAAATGTTATTGGTATTTTGATAGGGATTACAATGAATCTGTAGATTGCATTGGGTGGTATGGGCATTTTAACATTAATTCTGTCTGTCCATGAGCCTGGTATAGCCTTCCATTTATTTGTATTTTCTTCAGTTTTTCCTTCAGTTTCTTATAGTTTTCTGAGTACAGATCTTTTACCTCTTTGGTTAATTTATTCCTAGATAATTTTATTCTTTTTAATGTAATTATAAGTGAGATCTTCTTAATTTCCCCTTCTGATAGTTTGTTACTGGTGTATAAAATGCAACAGATTTCTGAATATTAATTTTGTTTGCTGCTACTTTACAGAATTCATTTGTTATTTCTAATAGGTTTTTTTGGTTGAATCTTTAAAGTTCTCTCTATATAGTGTTATGTCATTTGCAAATAATGACCATTTTACTTCTTCCATTACAATTTGGACGCCTTTTATTTTTTTCTTGTCTGATTTCTGTGGCTGGGACTTCCTGCACTATGGAGAGTAAGGTGGTGAAAGTGGGCATCCTTCTTGTTTCTGATCTTAAATAAAAGGCTTCCAGCTTTTCCCCACTGGCTGTGATGCTAGCTGTGGATTTGTCACATATGGCCTCTGTGATGTCGAGGTATGTTCCTTCTACCCCCACTTTGCTGAGAGTTTTTTTTTTTTTTTTTTAAATGGATGTCAGATTTTGTCAAATGCTTTTTCATCTGTTGATATGATTATATGACTTTTATCCTTCATTTTGTTTATGTGGTGTATCGAGTTAATTGTACAGATCTGGAATAGAAGAACACATACATTCTTCACAGTTCATCAAACTGCACTTAGGGAGCATTTTCTTTCTATATAAATTGTGCCTCAATAAAGTTGATTTCAAAAGAAAAGAACTTTTACAATGGAGACGACCTTTAAATATCAGAAGAAATAGAAATTTCTTTATTTATATTTATTTATCAGATTTCTCTTAAGTAAATCAGAAGGTCTAGACTCTCCAGGCCACTTTCCTACGTGATCACAGTGGGCTGGAGACGGAGTGCCTGTTCCACTTGGGGCTTTTGAATCACCAATCTGGCCGTCTCACCAGCTCTGGCCACAGTAGCAGTGCCTGGCAAACAGTCTCGGCGTTTCCCAGGTCCTCTGTCACTCCTCCGTGGGTCGGCCCTACGGTATGGCTGGGCTCCCGGCTTTGGTCTGTATTTGCTTTGCATGTTGCTCATACTTCCGGGACCAGTCAGGGCTGGCTGACCCCCCGCCGTCCCCGCCCCAACGTGATCTGATCTGCTCGCAGCGGTGGTAGAAGTGCAAAAGGGGACAATAGAAGACAGAGGCCTCTTAAGGCCCAGGCTGGAAATGGGCACCGCGTCACTTCTGTCCCTGTCCACTGACCGGACACATCATATGTCCACATTCAGGCATTGGTGGGGCCAGGACACAGACAGTAACCAGCCTGGACTTGAAGCTGCAGAGTCCCCTGGAGAGGGGTGTCGGTGGGGCAGGGCGGGGTTGGGACCCGTAGTACGGTCTGCCACCCCGATCCCGTGCTGTTGCTAATTCAACTCATTGCTCTGGGGAGAGAGACTTGAGTTTTAAAACCAGCTTCACTGAGGTGTAATTCCTATGCCATAACAGGGATTCATTTTAAGAGTACAATTCCATGCTTTTAAAGAAATTTACAAAGCTGTGAAACTGTCACCACTGTAAAAAAATTATATAAACAGAAAATGGGGTCGGAGCCGCCAATCCAGAAGCCCTGCCTTGCGCGTCTCCTGCCTCAAACCTGTTAGAACTGGGCACCCCTCACCTTTGGACGGGGCCTACACCACCGCGGGCCCCAGTGAGCTGCTCGCAAAGACAACAAGAGAGCAGATGGGATGACTACCGGACTGAAGACCACAGGACTGGAAGTTAAAACCAGTCCCTAGAGTTAGCGTCACTGTGTGACTTTGCATCCACAGCGGTGCCTTCCTCCTGTGCGTACACCTAACATCCCACTGATGCCGCGTTCCTTCTAACGACGCTGGTGTTCCCTGTCCCTTTCTCACACCCCCCCTGCTTCTGCCTCCTAATCGGACCATGATCTGGGGCTCTGCCTGAATCAGAGCTTCCCCAATCGCTGTTCTTTGGGATATCAATGAATAAACATTTGTCTCTCACTTTGGCCTTTTATTTTTGGGTGAACACAATGATCTAAGAAACCTTGTGCCCCTTTAGTGGCTTGGAAGCCCATAATCTACTTTCTGTCCCCCTAGATTAGAGCTTTTGGGACATTTTCAGAACACGTATGTGTTCTTCTGTGTGTGCTTCGTTCACTGAGCAGAACACGTCAGAGGGCCAACCACGCTGTGGCACGCACTGATTCGTTGCCCCTTTTGCTGCTGTGCAGCATCCCAGGGTAGACATGCACTGCATGTTCTTAGCCATGCATCAGTTGAGGGACATTTAGGCGTTTCCACTTCTAGGACTACGAAGGATGTGCCATGAACAAGTGTGTACAAGAGACCTGACTGTGTTGAGTCCCCTCTTTCAGGGACCTCATGTGCTCTCGTGTGACACCTGAGACATGTCTGTGAATCCCACCAGCCTATCAGCCCCCGAGGGTGGGGACCTTGTGGCTGTGTTGCCTCCCTGGAAGTCACCAGTCCCTGCTGGGTAAGGCTCCTTGGCACTGACTCTGAAGACTACTCTTTGCAGGTACAGCTAAGAGGGACACCAGCTATGAGCTGCCTTCCCTGGGGACCCACCTTAACTGCAGCACCAACCCAGAGGACAGCAGGGCTTCTAACAGGTGACTCCATGGACCCTTCCAGGGGAACTGGACTAGGGGCGGAGGTGGGGCTTGGGCTGGATCTCTGTACCAAGCCTGCAAGTCATTTTGGGGAATGTGTGCCCAGCTCTAGGCTGGCACCAAGCCTGAAGGCCTGGACAGGCAGGCTCTGCCCCTGGAGTGACTGGCAGAGACTGCGGGCAGAGTGTCTGGGGACTCAGGCCCCGTCTGCACAATCTCTGGAGGAGGGGGAGTATTCCTGAGCTCACACTTCCGTTCTCTCATCTCCGTCGTCACCCCTACCTCTGGCTTCTCTGTCCACAGCACCAGCCCCTCTCAGATCTCCCCAGCCGACTCGCAGGCCAGTAAGGAAGAGGGTGCCACCCACGCCTGGGGGGACGCCTTCATCTCAACGAGTGCGCCTGTCTCTTTCTCCTCCACGGGAAGACCCATCCTGGTTTCAGGTAATGATCACACCCAGGAGGCAGGGCCTTCCTCCGAGGCGGGCAGAAGGAAGGAGGCTTCTCCCGGAGCCGTGGCATCTGCTGGGTTGGGGGACCAAGGTGGACCTCAGTTTTCTGGCTTCTTGGGCTGGGGCTGGGGCCCTGCCACTTGCTAGCTATTATTTCTTAATTCTTGTGAGTAGGGATTTCATTCCCAGCTTCCTGCTGCTCATGGCCCACAATTGCTACTCAGAAAGTATTGATATTTGACGAATGATTTTGTGACTGCAGCTAATTGCTAATACCTTTGAGCCCCAGTTTTCCCTCGTGTAAAATGGCAATAGCATGTACCATGCAAGGTAAGTATGTAGCCAGCCGCTCACCACCAGCTCCGTGCAGATAGTCCCTTGCTTTAAGTGCGTCATTCCAGGACTTGCAGTTCTAGGGTTGGGCACCAGGTGGCAGTAGTGTTCTCAGGCCAGCGGTTCTCAATGTGGGTCCCGGACTTGCAGCATCAGCAACTTGTTAGGAAAACAAATTATGGGCCCCACCCCAGCCCTACAGAATCAGAATCTGCATTTTAACATGGTCCCCGGGAGATTCCTCTGCACATTCAGGTTTGAGGAGCACTTCTCTGGCACAGACTACTTTTTAGCATCTAAAAATGCACTGAGAACAGTAACTAGTTTCACGATCTTCCCAAGCGGCAAAAGAAAAAAGGAGGCAAGTTAAGAACTAAGATGTAAAGAAATATACACAGGTAGCAGTTCAGCGCATGGGCCCTGCAGTCTCCCTGGCCTGGCCTGAGCTGAGATTTTGCCATGTACCCTGGGGTGACCTTGACCGAGTTACTTAAACTTTGAGAGCCTCAGTTTCCCTCATTTGTAAAATGGAGGTGGTGATGGCAATGGTGCCCACAGCCCAGGGCTGAGTGTGTTCTTGTGAGGAGTGGACCCCATACCCACCTTCACGGAGCTCCCCCTCTTGTGGGGACACATGTCCCATGTCCCACATGTGCCTCCTCCACAGTCCCCAGTCTTTGTCCTTATGGAGCTCAATTTGTTCTTCACCCTGGACCCTGACTCCCCCCTTTCCCTCCCTCTAGGAGTGGTTTGCTCTTTTCTCCACTGTTAAGCCACCCCAATGGGCTTCCTGGAGCCAGGGCAGGGAGGGCAGGTGGGTGAGGGCTGGGCCAGATCCAGGGTCTGGTTCTCAGTCCTGGCTCAGCTAAGGGCCCCTGGCCCACCACCATAAAGTGGAATTTGGGGGCTGCCAGCCTTGGGGCGGAGAGTGCAGGGCCCCTTCTGTGTTCCAGGCTCGGTGCTCCTCTGGGTGGTCGTGGTGCTGGTGGTCTTCATCAGCTCTGGCTCCTTCCTCGTGTGCCACCGGAGGGCCTGCTGGAAATGGATTCGACAGAGTGAGTGGCTGGGACTGTGGGACCCCGGGGCCCTGGGGAGGGCTGGGTGTCTGTGCAAGTCCGTCCGGGCCCTCCCTGCCCTGCACTGCCCTGACCTGACCTCTGAGGCTCAGTCCCCATCTGGATGTCATTTCAGAACTCCACCTGTGCCGCCCAGTACAGACCTTCCGGCCCCAGCAGGAGCCTGTGGGTAAGTGGTCACGTGTGTCTGGGCCCTTGTCCCTCACCAGGAATGTCAGGCCTTCCTGAATTCTAGGTTGTTCTTCCTCTCTGATCCCTGCCCAGGCTCCAGGCCAGCTCCTCCAGGTAGCCTTCCGGAGCTGCGGCCCTCCACACCTATCCAGTCAGCAGATCTCTCTTCCAGCTCTCATCTGGGGGGAGGGGCCTCCCAGACACCTTGTACTGAGTGTCTTGTTTCTCCTTCAGAGCCCCTTTCAAAGCAGGGCAAGGCCCTCTTCAGCATTCTGGGTGCTGGGCCTTGACCTCAGAGGAAGGAGAAACCCGGATGTTCTGAGCCTCCCTGTCTCGTTCCAAGGCAGGTCCCTCCCCACTGCAGGGTCTCCTGACCCAGGAACCCTAGGGCTAGTGGATGATGTTCTTCTTTTGGTAAGGAGGTAGATAACTGGCCCCGGGCCACACATCCTAAGAAGAGCCACTACCAGACTCAGACACTGGTCCTTGAGATTGCTGTTCCGTGTGTAGAGGGCTCGGAGCTGTTCCCTCCTCCTCTTTCCCCCAAGCTTTGTCCACCCCATGGCCCCCCACGCCCCCAGTGGTCAGCCCCGGGCTGGGTTGTGGCCCTCTTGCCCCCATCTTTCCAGGACCCTTGGAGAGCCTTGCCGTGGCCCGACTTTTGACTTGGGCACGAAAACACAGTCCTCGGTGGCACGTTTTGAATCTGATAAGTTTCATAAGCAGGTGCTCGTGTTCCCTCCGCAAGGGGGGTTTTTGTGTTTTGATAGTTTCAAGCCTTTTTCCATGAGCTGTCAGGCCCAGAGTCTCACTGAAACCCGCGTCTGCTTTCTTGACATTTTTCTAGTATTATAATTTCCATTGCCGTCAGTTTATTTTTTTCAAACAGCAGTTTTGTCACACAGAAAAAAAGAGAGAGAGAAAAGGAAAAGCACCTGCCCTTAAGAAACACTGAGCCCTGAGACTCAGTGGTGGCCGGTCCTGGTCCTCTGGCTTCCGGTGGGTGCCTGGGGGGTCAGGGTCCCCCAGGCATGGACTGGGAGGTGAGGCCAGGGTCAACATGCAGGGAACAGGCTGGGAGCGGACTGCACAGGGTGGACGCCCCATTCCCTGGGGTCGGAGCGGTGGGTGCTGCCGGGGAGAAGGAGCCTTTGCTCATTTGTTTGCTCGTGCAGGTTTTCATGTCACTGGGTGGTTCCGAGTGGGTCTGTGCTGGGTCCAGAACCATCCTGGCTCTCCTGAGCTTTTAGACCAGCATCAGCTGCTGAAGGGTAGCAGGATGGGAGCATGAGCCCAGCCTAGCACACTGAGGGTCTGGGCAGGTGCCCGTCACGTGCTCTCTAGTCATCTCCCGAACTGATGTGACTTTGTGGCGTGTGTCCTTGGTGGCCAGCATTTACAAAGCGCATACGTGACCTCTTTTTGCCCCTCCCAGCATCCTTGGGAGGGACCCACTGCTATTATCCTCCATTCACAGAAGGAGGACCAGAGGCTCAGGAAGATGTTTAGGGCCATGTGGTTAATAAGCAGGCTGTCGTTATCGTGGGCAGTGAGGTTTTCGTTGAAAGGGTCTCACACCCTCTCCCTGCTGACATGCGGGACCGGATCATTCTTTGCTGTGGGGGCGGTCCTGTGCGCTGCAGGGTGTCGGGCCCAGGGCTCTAGACCCACCAGGTACTAGGAGCACCTCCCAGTTGTGACAACCGAAAATGTCTCCGGACATTGTCACATGTCCTCTGGGGGGAAAATTACTCCTGGCTGACAAACTCTGATTCCAATTCTTTCAGTCCTTCACTGTCATGGACACTAAAGTCATTACTTTGCCAGTTCATTCAGGTAGGTTTAGTTTGAAAAAAAAAAAAATGTTGTGTTGCTCTTGTGAGATAACTTCCAACCTACAGACATGTCCCAAGGACAGGGCAAAGAACTCGCTCTTCTTGGGCCACTGGAGAGCGAGTCGCTGACTTAGCATCTCGTCATACGTGACACTTCCGTGTGTATTTCCTCCCAGTGAGGCATATTTTTACACAGCCACAGTAAAACCGTCAAAATCAGAGACGTCTCCTTGATGTGTTGCCCCCAACTAATTCTCAGACCCCTCTGAGGTTTCTTCACTGACCCCAGTAACGTCCTTCAGAGCAGAAGAATTCAGTTCCGAATCTCGCGTTGCATTGGGTTGTCCTGTCTCCGTGATGCGGGCTCTGTTCCTGTCTCTTCCTTCACATTTGTGACCTTGCCGCTTTTGAGGAGTCCACCAGTGACTCTGTGGGTGTCCCACCCCTTGGCCTTGTCTGGTGTTTCCTTGCTACTGGATTGATGTGGTGCATCTCCAGTGGGAAGAGCCCGGAGCGACACGGAGCCCTTCCTTTTAACATCCGTCCTCCTAGGTTTCACTTGCTCCCTTTTCTGGTTGTGGTTCCCTTTGATTCAGGTGGCATGTGCCAGGCTTCTCCACTGTGACGTTGCTCCTTTCCCCTCAGTAGTCGCCAAATACTTGGAGGGGAGACACTTGGAGGATATGTAAATAATCTGGCCCGCATCAGACTTTCCTCTTCCTCATTTATATATTTATATCTGACTCACGGCTTCCTATTTCATTCTGCTGCCATCTTTTTTAGCCTGATGTTCGAATTGGCCCCGGTTAGGTCAGAGGGGGCCGCTTCAAGCTGGCCCCAGTGTGCTTTGGTCCCCATCCTTTTGTGTTTGGAGCACTTCTTTACTGTAAGCGGTTCCCAGCTTAGCTTGTCATTTCCCACCCCCACCCTGGAGTCCTCCAGCTCTGCAGGGAGTCCAGGCTTTGAATCAAGCTGTGCTGGTTGCCTAAGCCTGGTTGGACCTCTGTGCCAAAACCCTTTCCTTGGTTCCGTTTCGATTCCCACAGCAGCTGGGACCTCAGGCCAGAGAGGGGATGGGACTGAAAGGGAGAGGGACTGGGGTGGAAGGGACCGAGGGTGACATGTGAGCCAGGACCCACATGCTCAGCTGCAGGAGCCTTCAGGATAGCCCCGGGATGCCATGCACTGTCCCAACGGGGCCACCGATGCCTAGTGTGTCCCTGGACTCATGCCCTGGGGTGTGTTTACGAGAAGATCATAATGACTCCAAAAGCAGTGAAACCAATAATTAGAAACAGTGGACTGAAGCAACCTTTTTAAGGGAAAAGCTCTTTCGCAATCGACCTGTGTACTTGGCCCGGTTTGTTCTGAGGCTGCAGCAGAGTGCTCAGACTGCCGTGGCCCCGGGCGGAGGCGGCCGCTCTTCCGTTCTGCATTCTGCCTTTTCACGCTGATGTTAATTCTGCGCCGGTTTGTGAGGGTCAGTGTCCAATGCTGACCTTGTCTTTGTTGTGACAGAGTGGGTCCAGGGACCTACGGTGTGCTAGGCCGTGTCCTGCGCCCCTTCCCTTTTTAGTGTGAAAACACTTTAAGTAGGCTTTATTTTTTAGAACCGATGTACAGAAAATTTGAGAAGGTAATACAGAGAGCCGTCCTGTGCCCCCACCCACTTTCCTCTGTAATTAACATCTTACATTAGTGCGATACCTTGTCCCAATGAACAAGGCCGGTGTTGAGACAGGGCTATTCACTGATGCTCACGCTCTACTCAGATGTACTTAGTTTTTACCCAATGTCCTTTTCGAGATCTCCTTTAATCTTCAAAAAACCCCTCCAAAGTCCGTCCCATTTTCCAGCAGAGACGACTGAGGTTGGGGTGTACTGCCAAGGAAGGCCCCCCCCGCTCAGGGGTGTGTGGCATCTGGCTGGCTTTCCGCTCTTTGGTTGTTACAAACCCCTGCCCTGCAGAGCATGGCCTTTTCTTTTCTTTCTGGTTGTTTCCTGAGGGTGTGTCCCCCCAGAAGAGGGATTACTGGGTCAGAGGGTGTGAGACCCACACTGCCCGAAGCCTCCCAAGAACCACGGGCCAGTTCCCAGGCCCAAGCGGCAGTGTTCCTGTTTACCCACATTCTCCCCAGGACTGAGTTTTATCGCTTTTATTTATTTTTGTCTCGGGACTTCGTCACCCCCCCCCAACCCCCCCGACCCCCCCACCCCCACCCCCACCCCAGGGACCTGGCACCAAGTCACAGTTGGCTGTTTGCAAAACTCAAAATCAGCCACTGAGAATGGACATTCAGCTTCACAGACATCATTGGAAAGGATGTGCCTCAGGCCAGAGAGTATTTTCTCAGAGTGGTGGCTTGGTGGGAAGGAGCCCCAGCTGTCCTGCCTGAGGTGACCAGGCTGCTGGGGACAACAGCTATCAGATTAAGTAAGTGCGCCAGGTGTGTTACATCCAGAAGGAAGAATTGAGTCGTTTGATATATGTACCTCTTTTCGTCACTGTTCTGGTCTGTCGACAGGCATTTATTTTGTATTTTTTAAAAATATTTTATTTATTTTTAGAGAGAGGGGAAGGGAGGGAGAAAGAGAGGGAGAGAAACATCAACATACGGTTGCCTCTTGAGCGCCCCCAATGGGTGACCTGGCCCGCAACCCAGGCATGTGCCCTGACTGGGAGTCGACCCAGCAACACTTTGGTTGGCAGGCTGGCGCTCAATCCACTGAGCCACAGCAGCCACACCTGTTGACAGGCATTTAAAGGCGGCACATAGGAGCGTTTCCCAAACTGATCGTGGGTTCCACACAGCTCAGTCTGTCCACCTTACTTGTGCTGTTGTGGTTGGCCAGCCTCTGGGGGATTTTCAGTGAGGATTCAGGGCTGGTGGTTCCCCAGAGCTCTTGAAATCAGGGGGAATGTTCTGAAAGCGTCTTAGCTGGCCTATCGGCATCTCTCTAGCAGATTTCTCTGGTCAGGTACGCTCGCCTGATGGGAACGTATTCGGAGAGTCGGAAAAGGCTGTGTTCCCCTGAGGCAGGCATGGGCTGTGCCTGGGGTTGGTCTGGTCTAGGGTAGACCAGCTGCCTGGGCCTTGGTTAAATGTCAGTTTATACATTGCCATGCCCTGGCGCCCTGCTCAGTGGGAGAAAAAAAATGGAGCAGAGGGTGGGGGTTTGAGAGGAGAGGATAAAGGTCGTGCCCTAAGAGTCATTGTATCAGCAGCTCTTAGCCCACCAAAGGGTGCCGGTGTTCTCCTCAAAGGTGGTCACATGGGCTTTGTAAAGCGCAGTGTATAGAAAACTGAGCTCGGCGTTGGCCTGAGCCAAAAGGGCTCCAGGGTGGCCTGGCTTCAGGCATGTCCGGTACAGGATTCAGAAAACGTCCCCAGGGCCCGTCACCCACTCGGTCAGCCTGCCATGAGGTCCTCCATGTGTTGCACGCTGATCTGGGCCCTGCAGACTCCGGGTGCTACAAGGTGGGGGCAGCTACTGTAGACCAGTTCTGAGTCAGCTCAGCCTCCTTGGCTCCAGCAGGGGTGTGTCCCCCTCCTGAACCATTCCTTCTGTGTGTGTGTCGGGGCACTGGGGTGGGGGTAGGTGGGTTGGGGAGGGGTCCAGTGTGCTGACTGGCTTGGTGGCTGGAGGAGAGGTGGTCCCCTAGTTCTCTGACAGCTGCTGGGGACCCTGGCCTGGTGGCGTGGGCGTGAACCCTGAAACCTACCCACTGTTCTCCAGACCGAGGGCCTAACTAAGCATCAGCCACTACTGGGGTGCAAAGGGGATGGCAGTGGTCCGCATGAGGGGTGGAGCAGGACCCAGCCGCTGCCAGACCCTCCTCGGTGAAGTTACTGCTTTTTTTTCTCTTTGCAGATCCCAGGCCCCAGATGAACCAGGCAGTAAGTACCACCTCACCCCCACCCGAGCCTTGTGCCCCTAAATCTGTCTCCTCAATCTGCTGCTGCTGAGAGCTGCCTGGTCCCCCACAAGTTCATGCTGGGTCTGCCCCATACAGGGAGCTCTGAGCAGAGCAGGGCCTCAGGCAGGCCCTGGCAACCTCCTAGTCCCCCCACCCAGCAGCAGCCTCTGGCTCCTGGCTCATCCCACCGGGGACTTCCAGAAGGGCCTGCTAGACCGTGGATTTGTTCTGGGCCACTTTGGGTGCCAGGTGTGGTCAGGTCACGGGGAAGCCCGTGTTTATTTCCTCTTTTCTCCTTCACTCCTACATGAGTCTTGTCCTCGAAGCTGGGACGACAAATCAGTAGCAAGAATTGTTAAAAACTTAGCTATCGTGTATCGAGCATTTCCCTGAGTGAGGCACCTCGCTGTGTGCTTTCTCGACGTTATCTCCGGGGGTCCTTACAAAGAGCAGAGGTCGGTACTGCTGTCCTGTTCTAGAAAAGAGGAAACAGAGGCCCAGACAGGAAAGGTGGCTCTGCAGCTGAAGAGCAGACCTCCTAGGATCTGAGCCCCCTTGGTGACCCCAAAGCCAGTGCTCTGAACTGTTACCCTGAGCTGCCTCCCAGCAAGCCCAGCTTCATCTGCCTTTTCTGGAGTGCTCACCTGTGCAGGCGCTGGGCTAGGGTGTTTACAAATGTTACCACTGATCCTAGGACCACCCAGGATGGGACCCATACACCAGGTCCTTGCTGGGTTTGTCCTAGCACCCTGCTGTGTCCAGTCCCCAGGGGCAGCTCGGACAGTGGGAGCTGGGGCAGTGTCCTCCGGAGCTGAGGGTGGGGATAGGACCAAGCCCTCCATGTGGCTGGGTCTCAGGCATATATGATTCACCCACCTTCTTTTTCACTTATCAAATCTTTCATTACTTTCTTTTAACCCAAACATTTATACGTGGGCAGCTTGCAATCTGTGTGTAACATTAACTAAGTAACGGCGTTTACAGTTTCACACGTGTTCATGGGTGCCCCCACTTTCCTCAGCACCCATCAGTCACTGCACCTTGTGAGCCGGCATCGGAGTATCACAGCATCTTGTTGCACCAAACCTATAAACTTGTCAGGGCCAGAGGTGTGTTTTTCAGAGACAAAGCCAAGGTCAATTTCTCAAGGTCCCTGCTGCCTCCTTTGGTAGCATTTGATGGATGATCTTCTATATACATCTGTAACAGATGAAAAATAAACCAGATTGCAAATTATTTTTTGGGATGCTTAAACCACGTACCAAGTTTTTGGTCCAAATTGTGTAGAATAAGTTAAACTTAAGTTGCCTTCTATTAACTGATATGAGTGTATTTCTCTAAGCATAGTTATATTGAAATAGGGTTTTAAAAAGAAAAAAAAATTACACATGGAGAAAGGTTTCCATCCTTTGACTTTTAAACATAATAAACAGAACCACAATACAGGTTCAGTTTCAAATTACGGGGGATCACATTCAGATACGCTTGGGTCAGACAAGTTGCTGTGAAATACTGAGAAATTTCGTGAAAAAGGTATTCAGCCCTGGCTGGTGGGGCTCAGTGGATTGAGCGCCGGCCTGTGAACCGAAAGGTCGTTGGTTTTATCCTAGGTCAGGGCACACGCCTGGCTTGCGGGCCAGGTCCCCAGCTGGGGGTGTGTGAGAGGCAGCTGACCAATGTTTCTCTCCTTCTCTTTCTCCCTCCCTTAACAGCTCTCTCTAAAAAATAAATAAAATCTTAAAAAAATAATAAGAAAAAAGTATTCAATGACTTGTAAGATAATCGAATATCTTTTATGGCTCTGTGGGCCAACACATTAATAGTAAATTGTTAAAAAAAAACTGCTGTCTTTTGGATTTCAAATTGTTATAATATTCAGAATTATGTAGCTGTACTTTCCGAGTTACTCAGTCCCGTTCCACTTTGAAGGCAGCAGGTAAATGCAACATGCTAGAACGTTCCATGAGACCGCTTCTCCTTTGCACTTACCTGTCAATGCCAAAAACTAAACCAACACTTTCCTGAAGATACAGCTATTTTTAGAACGTGTTAGTGTGATCATAACTGACTGTTATCTGAAAGGCCAGGCCTGGGCAGTCAGGGGGGCCTGGGGCTGGCACTTACAGACTGTTCCTTCCATGCGTGGGTTCTGGGGCCAGATGCAAGGGTTCAAGTGCTGGCAGGATACTTCCTGACCCTGAGCAAGTCACGTGACTCCTCTGTGCCTCAGTTTCCTGATCTGTAAAATGAAGAGGGTGCTGATGTTAGTCATCTCATGGGGTGGCTGTGAGGATGAACCTGTCGAGGGGTACACACATGTGATATTGGCCATGTTCCTCATTATTTAGTACAAGTTCAAAGCAGCTTCTCCTGGAAACTCAGGCACAGGTGGGCCAGGCTGTCGAGGCTGAGAAGCCCGGGGGTGGGGGGTGGTGTGTGTGTGGCAGTTCCAAAGCAGTGAGGGAGACTGGTTGGGGCCAACAGAGGTGAAGGAAATGGGGCTTCGCAGTTCGGGGACGGGGGATGGGGTGGGGGTCAGGGCGCCCGGCATCAGCACCTGCCACCTCTGTGCCTGCAGGACCTGAAGACGGTCATCTCGGTGGCAAAGCCCTCCCCTGGAGATCTGGGGCTAATGAGCCAGCCAGTTCTGCGGGAAAGCCAGCCACTGCTGGGTGTCAGTCCAGGTGGGAGCCCCTCGTCCCCCGGGGACCTTCCCGAGCCCCGGGGGACCATGGAGCACACCAACAACAGGATAGGTGAGTCCTCTCATTTGGGGTTCCTAGCATGGTCGGGGGTCAGAGGGCAGTGGGGAGATGGGTGCTGGGTCCTGGGTCCCGGACCCCCCACAGATAACAGAGACCCTGGGCCCAGAAGGCCCTTGTAAGTGGGAGACGCTTCTGTGAGCGTGTTACACTGCACTTGGGTGGACCGTGGAATAGCATTAGTGGCCGTGCTGGCTTCCCAGGGCCAGGGTGAGAATTTCTGGAATAACCACGTGACGTCTTGGTGGGGTGGGGTGGGGTGGGTTGGAGGGAAGGGGCACCCCCTGCGTGGTGCCACCATTACTAAAGAGAAAAGGGAATGTCACCCCAGTCCCCAACAAAGAACTCCCGAGGGGGTCAGGAGGGAGACACACGGTGACGTAAGAGCTGCCGCTTGTCCGATGCATTCCGGGCACTGTGCGAACGTCACATCTCATTGTCACACAACCTCCTGAGGATGGTGTCTTCTTCCCCTTTTCGCAATTGGGGAAACTGTGGATGGAGAGTGGGTGAAGTGATGTTCCCCAGCCCGCGGCCCACGCAGGACCCTAAAACCCCTGCGTCGTCTGCACCACCACCAGTCCCTGTGGGCACGGAGGCCGGCACCTCCCGGTCTGCAGCTGCCCTCCAGCTTGGACACACATGCTTTGGCCTTGCCCAGGCCTCCCGCCTGCTCTGTTCCTTCTCTCCACCCTGGTGCCACCAGAACGCCTCTCTCCAGTTGTGTACCATATTACCCTCTGCTTAAGACCCTCCCAGGGTCCCTGTGACTTCAGGATGAATTCCAGGACTCTCATTCTGGCATTCAAGGCTGGTCATGAGCTGCCTTCTCCCCACCAGACTCACCTGCCCCCTGACCACATGTCCTTCCACTCAATGGCCGTTTTCTGAGTTCACTGGGTGCTTTCTCACCTTCTAAGCTTCTCTATGGGAGCTGCTTCCTCACCTGGGACAGCCGGCTCCGCCCCCTAGCATCTAGTTAACTCCTGATGTCCCAAGGACCCTGTTTATCTGCCTCCTCCAGGAGACCTTCTTTCTCTTCCCACTCTGCTGTCCAGACCCGATGCACCCTCTGCTCTGCTCCCCGGATTCCAGGCCTCCCTGCCGATGTCCTTGGCACAGAGCAGTGCGACTCGTGTGTGGGACCTTCTCCTGTGCCCTCCCTTGTCTGTGAGCCCCCTGGGGCAGGGCGTCAGGGGGCCCCATCTCCAGCTTCTCTGGAAGGCTAACCATCAGTGCATCTCTGCGGCAGGCGTTGGTGGGTAGAACTCTTGGGCAGGGTCTTTCGCATCAAACAGAAGTTTTTGGAATTGCAGCTTTTGGTGAGCTTAGTTTAAAAAGAATATATTTGGGGAAATACTGCCAAAGGCATCTCCTTCAAAGTTCCTAAGAAGCCTAAGTCGGACTTTTGAGCCCCTGTGAGTTCATTGCCTGGAACTTCAGGGGTAGGGGCCCTGGGAGTGTCTGGGGGGTGGTGGAGGCAGGTGCCAGACTCCTGGAACTTCAAGGGTGAGCCCTGGGAGTGTCTGGGGGGTGGTGGAGGCAGGTGCCAGACTCCTGGAACTTCAAGGGTGAGCCCTGGGAGTGTCTGGGGGGTGGTGGAGGCAGGTGCCAGACTCCTGGAACTTCAAGGGTGAGCCCTGGGAGTGTCTGGGGGGTGGTGGAGACAGGTACCAGATTCCAAGATAGCTGGGCGTGAGGCTGAGTCATGGGCAGCCTGCCCAGAGCCAAGGCAGCCTTCGAGCCTTGCTGGTGAGTGGGGTGGTGGGGAGGAAAGGCCTTGGAGGGTTTCTTGGGACATCCAAAGGACAGTAGGCCCCTTCTCCTGCTGACACCACCCCAGAGGAGCACCCCACACCCCTGTCTTGTTCAGTTCCCAAGGAGGACCCAACTCTGGCCTGAGCTTCATCACTCCCCCCCCACCCCCCACTCCTGGCACCAGGCAGGGAAGCCCCTGTCCCCTACCTTACCCCACGCACTCTGACAATTTCCCTGGATTCTGAAGCCCTGGGTGAGGCAGGAAGTCCAAGTAGCTTTGGGAAGGCCCTCCCCCTCCAGATGGGGTGGGAGACACCCTGTGGTGGGGGACAGAGCCAGAGGGAATGTGAGGGGAATGACAGTCTGACCCCCAACTTTGTCCTCTTTGACCTGACACCCCATTCCTACTGCTCTCTCTCTGTCACCTCCTCTAGCCCTGTCTGGTCTCCCCTGTGCTCCCCGCCTGCAGGTCCTAATGAAGATGTGTGTGGCTAGGCCTGAGGTCCTGTTGTCTCTTCTGGGGTGTAGGGTGGCTGCCCGCAGCTTGTTTGTCTCTTAGTCTTCTCTTTAGTTCCTGCTGCTATTTTGAACACTTCTCTCTTTCCCGGGGGTGTTAAAACTAGAGTAGAAGGGCTAGCATTTTGCAGTGGTGTTGAGGGTGCAGGGGCCACAAGGATGTTCTGGGGGTTCCTGAATCAGTGGGGTGTCACTGGTTACCCAGAGAAACCCGGAGCCTCCTGCCCCACCCCAGCTCCAGAATCCTGGGAATGAGCAGCTGGGAGCTGGGACACTGCCCTGAGCTTGAGGCCATCAGAAGCTGGCCTGCTGGTGCTTGAAGTCAGCTGACCTGGCCAAAGGCCAGGCTCTCCACTGCCCAGCTTCTTAGGCAGCTCATTTAACTCCCCTGAGCCTCTGAAGCCCCCAAACGCAGGCAGTGTGGAGCGCCCGGGCTGTCATGCTTCTGATGGGCTGGGCTGGTCATTCTTCCAAGCGACATGCACAAGCAGCCCTACTCTGGGCCAGGCAGGGACAGTCATGCGGGCCTCTGGAGGGAGACCGACAATATGCAGTAAACACCGAAATGCACCGCCCTGCCTGGAGCTGCGGGTGTTGTGAACAGGGCTCAGGTTTCTGCAGGGTGTGACCAGCTGTCCGGGTTTGCCGGGACTGAAGAGGTCCCTGGGATGGGGGATTTCCACGGCTAAAACCAGGAGCATCCTGGCTAAACGGGGACAAGTTAGTCACCCTGGGTTTCTGCGTTAGGCACATGGAAAGGAGCAGAAAGGGCAGAGAAGCCGGCATTTCTTTTGGGGTCACCTGGTGACCTTGGGCAGGTCATTTAACCTCTCTGGGCTTCAGGTTCTTGGTAATGATAGACTATTTACCTGGCAAAAAGGATGTAAGGATGCTGGAGCTGAAGTGTGGAAGGTGTCCTGAGCAGCATCCGGCACAGGCTAGCCTGTGCGCGAGTTCCCTGGTTGTTATTGCTATTTCTACTGTTATTTGTCAATCACAGTTGACATTGGAAGGTGCCATTGTTCTGGACTTGACTTGCTTCCTTTCCCAACCCTGTTTTCTCCTTCCTTACCCTGTTCTCTCGGAAGTGCCGAAAAAACTCACTAGCTTCTCCCACCCGTAGCAAGTGGGCCAAGTTTGGACTCGGCACACAGCTCCCAGCTTTCAGGTTGACTGGGCTTCCTGTACTTCAGAGAGGTTGTGCCGTCTGCCTGAGGCCACACAGCAGGAGGGGCAGAGCTGGGAAGGGGACCCTCCTCTGCCCCCTCCTTCCATCCTCTGGGGCTCCAGTCTCCTCACTGTGCCCACCCTTTTGCTTTGCAGAGAAGATCTACATCATGAAGGCTGACACAGTGATTGTGGGGACTGTGAGGACCGAGGTGCCTGAGGGCCGGGGCCTGGCGGGGCCGGCGGGGCCTGAGCTCGAGGAGGGTCTAGAAGTGGATCACGCACACTACCCGGAGCAGGAGACGGAGCCGCCTCTGGGCAGCTGCAGAGACGTCATGTTCTCGGTGGAGGAGCAAGGGAAGGAGGACCCCTCTCCCACGGCTGCCTCTGGGAAATGAGGCCCGGCCCAGGCTGAGGCTGAGAGCGCCACAGGGTGCTCCCTGGGAGCCAGGGCAGCACAGGTGGACTGGGCCGGTGGCCAAGGCCCATCAGGCCTTAACTGAGTGTCCAGCACCCAGTGGTGACCAGCTTGTACATCCCCTCAGCCCCTGCCCCAGGGTTGTGGGGTGTACAGTGCAGTCAACCAAGGGGCTGGATCAGAACGGCAATGTTTGCTGGAGCAATAGACAGATGGCAGGGATGGGACACTTGCCTCCTGCTACTACTGAGAAGATGGCCCAGGGCCCTGGGCCTCGGACCCATCCCCCAGAACAGGAGCCCATCTGAGGCAGAGGCTGTGAGACCGTCACCCTTGCCCGGGGCCTCAGGAGTGATACCTACCTGGCCTTGCTACCATGCCGACAGCCCTCAGTTCCTGTAAACATGGTCCCTTCGGGCACCAAGCCAGCCCCTGTGGTTTCTCCTCAGTCCAAAGGGAAATGGAGGGGTAGGGCTCTGTGGGCTGGCCCATCTCGGCCGCAGCCACCGTTTCTGCCCTGTGTCTGGGGACTGCCCAGCCTGGCCTCCAACTCTGGGCTGAGTGGGACCCTCCTGGTGCCATCTCACCTCCTCACCTCCACGCCCCCCATCCCTGCCCTCATCCTCTTCTGTAACCCCACAGTGGGCAGGCCATGGCCTAGGGTCATCTCAGAATGTCCCTACTAGTCCCTGCAGCAGGAGGCACCTCAGGACCCTCAGCAGCTGTGGTGTTGGTCCCCATCAGAGACCCTGCCCACCCAGCTGCCGCCCGGAGAAGGGCCCACTGCTTTGCTCAAGGGCTCCCTCCGCTCACAGACGAGGAACTGTGGCCCCCTCTGGGTCCTTTCTTGCCTGGTGGGCACCACCCGCTCTGTCCTGGGACATGAGGATGCATCGTCTCCAGACTGGCCACTCATGCCAGGTCCTGCCCTCTGGATGCAGTTGCTCTGCACCTGGGGTGGGAATATGGATGTCGAAAGCCACCTCCTGCCTTATTCTGGACTGTGGGGGTGGGGTGGCGGAGAGGTTTGCTTAAAACGTTCCATCTGCCTTTCAGGATTTTTGCATTTCACCCCAAGGAATAATCCCTCCACCAGCCGACTCTCCTAGGGGCTTTCAGACTCATGTAAACAAACGAGTGTCCTCGGAAAGGGCCGTGTGGGCAGATGACTGGACTGCAGCAGCCTGAGGCCCTGAGGCCCTGGTTGCAGGGACAGTCCTGGAATTACCCGCTGGGAGCCAGGCCCAGAAGCTGCTGTTTACTCACCAGCCTGCTCGTCGCTGGAGGAAGCTGGGGCTGGGTCAGGCATCACAGGGTAGTTTCTGAAACCGCTCAGATGTTTTGGGGAAAGTTGGAGAGGGTGGGCCACTGTGACAGGCGGGGACACCAGGACCTGAAGAAGTTTGTGTGGGATGTCTGATACTTGGCCAAGTGCGAGAGCGGGCAGCTCCGTGGTGTGGAAGGACACCACACACCCAGCGGGCAGCAGCTCAGCAGCCTTGACGTGAAGCTCTTGATACATGCTTAATGAAATGACGCGCTCCCTCGCCTGAGAGCCCTTCACAGAACTTTTTGATCCTTAAAAATTCATTAAGGTTTCTTAAAAACGATCATAAGGCTAAGGAAACTCTCACTGGGGCTGAGAGTCTTGGAGAAGCTCTTGGGATCCCTCTCCACTCCTCTGCCCAGGACCCTTCATGTACCTCCTGCTCCCTGGTCCAGGCCTGCCTTCAGGGATCCTCAGTATAAAGCTGTTCCACCAGGCTCCCTTTGGCTATTTGCAGAAAGGGCTGTGCCTAGCAGCCCCACAGGGAGAGAAAGGAGTCACAAAAGCAGCGGATGTGCCCCAGCCTGGGGGAGACAGGGAGAGGACCAAGGGGTACATGGCAGCCTAGGCTTCATGCTTGAGCTGGGAGGAGCCCAGCCGGCCTTTGTGGTCATAGCTCGAGGGGGGATCAATTTGAGGCCTGTTCCCACCCCAGGCAGCCAGCCTGGGTCCCCTGGGACTGTAGCTGCCCTGTGGGGTGAAGGGAGGAGACCTGGGACCATGGACTGCCTGGGGCCAGCTGATAGTGTGGGGGTTCTTGACTCCGCGCAGGCCCAATTTCACAGCCTGAGTCCCGGGGATTCTGAGAGCACGTTTGTTAAAGCTGGGACAGTAAGACCAGGAAGGGCTTAAGGTAGAAGCATCAGGAGAAACAGAAAAGGGAGCCTTGGAGACAGGATCAGGGGTGAGCGCGGAAGAGCTGCCGCTGCCCACAGCTCCCCTGGTTGCAGGTCTCGTGGGGTCCCTTCAAGTTCAGGAGAAAGAAGGATTACGAAGCATGGATGGGTAGGCTCCAGTGGGCGCTTGCAGTGGATCCTTTGTCTTGAGACTTTTTACCTTTGGCCGTGCGAATCCTAGGGGAGGTCTTAGGGGAGGCTCCTTCAATAGGTTGATTCATCAAAAATGTGCATATCTGGAGGGGTTAGGGATTATTTTCTGGTTGGTTTTATTTTTAAAGAACATCATCGAAGAGGGGCCAGGACCGAGGCCGGCCTGTCCCTGGACGGTCTGGAACGTGTAAGCCATTTGCTCCGAAGTGTCTTTGGTTAGATAGGATCTTGTGTCTCATTAGCTGGCTGTAAATTGCTCAAATTGTTCGGCCTTGTTTAATTATTTCGTCTCAGTTTCCCTTATTCCACTTGTCAAGGAATTTCCCCAGCTTCTCACTGTCCTGCCTCAGTCAGGCCTTGCTCACCCCACTCCACCTCACCCCCAGGACTCCAGCCCCCACCCAGACCTCACCATTGAAGCTGGCGGCTGCTTGGGTGGTGAGAGAGCCAGGGTGAATGCCCCTGCCCCACCAGTAACGGGGGGAGCTTCTTAACCTCTGGCTGTTCTGATGTTCAGATGGACAGATGCCCCGGGGCCCTGTTGCACAGGGTGGCGGTTCCCAGGATGTAGGGGACCTGCTCACACACATGCGCGTCCCCCTGCTGAAGAGCTACAGTCAGAGAGTGACAGAGAGCAGTCAGTGCCCTGCGGAAGCTGTTGCCTTCGGAGGAAACCCGCTGTTTCCCGAGACAGTCTCTTCAGCGGGAAACTACTCTAGGTTCTTAGAATCTCTAAGGCCAGGGCCTGTCCTTCAAATGGAGCAAGACCCTGACTCTCCAGGGTGTCTTGAGATTCCAGAGCATCGGGAGACGCCACCTGAGATGTGGCTTGTGTTTGCTGTGTGGCAGCTTCTGTCCTTGGTCCAACCAGTGGCCACTTGCCAAGAGCGGGCCCTTCCTTGGCTTGCAGAATTCAGCCCCTCTGACTTCCAAACAGGTAACCTTCAAAAGGGCATTGGGCTTAGAACACTCTTGCCCCAGAAAATAACTGGTGCTTGGTTCTGAGCTGGCCCCTCAAAGCCTGTGTTAGCATTGGTAAGGTGAATCAGGGCTCTCGGGGTCTCCTGGGGCTTGGCCTCCCTTGGGGCCAGGTTGCTGTGGGAACCCCACAGTGGACGGGCCCCCTCTCGCTCTGTGGGGACCTAGAGAACCCCTCCACTCCCAGTCATAAGACTGGCTATTGGTTAGTCAGATGTCGGTAACTCCAGGCATTCACGAAGTGTTGCGGGCCCCTCTGCAGGGGACGTGTTGCTGTTGGTCCTGCTGCATTCCCGAATGCACTGCATTGCTGTTCAAAGTCTTCTTTCCTCCCCTCCCTCCTGCCAATGATACCTGTGATGAGTCGGGCCAAGGCCAGCTGCAGGGGTGCATGGCGCTCAGATGGACTTTCTCTTGCGTGTCCCCGGATGAGACTGATGGTGGCACAGCTGAACCTGTGAGTGAGGTCATTCCAGAGGTGACCGTGCTGTGTGCTAGGGAGGCCCCCGTCAGGGCACCATGGCAGTGTCTGGAGGGCAGGGGCAGTTCTAGCCCAGTGATCTAGGAAGGCTTCTTGGAGGAGGTGTCCTTTGAGCTCCACCAGAGTGACATAACAAGTGGGTGAGGTGAGGCGAGGACCTGGTGGCTGAGCATTCTGGGGAGTTGGAGCTATTGCTGCAAAGGCGCTGAGGTGGGAATGCTCCTGGCCTTGGGGTTCAAGAAGCAGACCTGGTGAAGAGCAGCGAGCGGGCGGCCCACGGGGCCAGATCGAGGAGGGCCTGGTGGGCCATTGCAAGGTACCCTGACTTCCTCCTCAGAACATCAGACTCCGGTTATTTCTATTTCCCTCCTTTAGAACAATAAACATCCTGCTATTCTCTTAGCACTGGGCGTGAAAGGCTGTGGCAGGAGCAGCAAAGATTGTTTTAACCCAGTTCAGAGGGAAGTAGGGGACAAAGCCAGAGGCTGCTGGTAGCCAGGAATCAATTGGATGCTTCTCAGAAAGGGCAGGGCGGAGGCCGTGTTCCTGGTTAATTAATGTTGCAGCTCTGGGTCCAGGCTGCTAGGTCACGGCAGGAGGCTGGCAGCCAAGGTTCCTCTTTCTTTGGGTGTCTTCCAGCAGAGTAAAAACCAAACTGAAAAATCCTGGGAAGGCCACAGGCCTCTGCTTGTGTTTGGATGTGGGGCGTGGGCCATCTAAACATCGCTGTGGCCTGTGCCTTCCTCCCGTGTCCCTGTGGGCCTTCGGGTTCAGCCTCCAGGTCAAGGGGTTCCCAGCCGCACGGCCTCCAGCGAAGCCCTCGAGGGCTTCCAGCTTTGGTTTCCTGACCTGCAGTGTATGGGCAATAGTTACTTCGCTTTGCAAGGTGGATGGAGGTCACAGGTGAAGTGCTTGACCTGGAGCCAGGCGTGGTTCCTATTCAGTAAATGACAGTCCCCATAAGCAGCATTTAAAGAGCTTTCGAGTCTGCCCAAGGCTTTCCACATTCCTTAGGCACTCCAGCTTCAGAGGCACAGCTGGAAGGTGGTAGGCTGAGGGTGGGCGCTGCTGTCTGCTTATTGAGCCTCCAAGAGGGGAAGCCACCAGCCAACCGGCACCACTGCATAGCCAGGAAGTGCCCGAGCTGGAGCGGAACCCCCCAGTCTGGTTCTAAACTAGCCCTGTGCCCGTGCAGCCAGGCTGCCCCTGTGGTCGGGGCTGTGTTTCTGTTGCAGTGGTCAGCTGGCACTGTGCCCTCTGGACACGTTTCTTTTCACCTCCAAGTCATCACAGCTGGGAGACAGGGAGGTTCCTTGGCTGCTTGTTTTACGGGGAGGAAGGGACAGTTCCCTGAGGCTGGGTAACCTGCCTGAGATCAAGCAGCAGCCCGGGTGTGGTTTCTTCCCGACTCCTCTGATGCAGAGCTCACTCCTTGAAGGTGGTCTGAGGCAGCGGTCAGGGAGACTCAGGCTCTGGGAGGACAGGCGGGACAGAGACCTCCCCTGGAGGACCGGCCAGCCATGGGATCGCCCTTGACATTCTCAGTAACTCCTTTTATCCCGCTCTCTGCCCCATGCCGGGATCCACGGAAGGCAGGGCAAAATAAGCCTCTCCATTTAACAGATGGGAAAACTGAGCCCCGTGGAGGTAAAGAGGTTTGGCCTAAGGTCCCGGCTTGATGAAGTTGGTCCCTTGCTGTGTAAGTTGGGGCTGGGGTGGGGGAATTGCTATCTAATCTAAGGGAACAGTAAAGATTATTTGCTGGTTTTCAATCTTCCTTAAAAAAAAAAAGTAACTCTGCCAACAATTTGACTCTGGCCAGAGTGTCTCAACTGGTTAGGCATCATCCCGCAAACCAAAAGGCTGCAGGTTCTATTCCCAGTCAGGGCACATGCCCAGGTTATGGGTTCAGTCCCTGGTCGGGGCGTGTGCAGGAGGCAACCAATGGATGTTCATCTCTCTCGCTGATGTTTCTCCCCGCTCTTTCTCCTTCCCTTCACATCCCTCTGGAATCGTGAAAAAATTGGTGTTAAAGTAAAAGCAACTATGGTAAGAGCGTTGGGCTCTCATTTATAAGGCAGCTTTTCCAGAGCCAAAGTGGTCCCTACAGTCAGACAGACAAGAAGAGACAAGAAGCAGGGCTTCTGCGGCCTCCTGGCCACACGGCCCGGGGAGTCCCACAGGGCCCCTGCTTAGGACGGCTGAGCTGGGTGGAATACTCTGCTGTCTCCGTCTGGAGGATTATCAATACCTTCTGAACCAGGGGCCCTACATTTTCATTTGTCTCTGGGCCCCACGAATTATGTAGCTGATCACACTAAGGGTCAGGGAAGCTGTCTGTTAGGAACTTAATGGCAAAGCCCTTTCTGTGCCTCACCACTAAGCCTCACTGGGACCATAATTCTGGATCAGCGTGCAGATTCCCAGCTTTCAGGAGCGTTGAATGGCCACACTGACCTCCACTGTCCTGCTAATCTCTTGCTGTGCCATAAAGCACCTCAAAACCCAGTGGCTTAAAACAATATCAGTCATTTATTTTGCCCCCAGATCTGCAGTTTGGCCTGGGCTTGGTGGGGAAAGCTCCCCTCCGCTCACACAGCACCGGCCGGTACTAGAGAGGGTACTTTGGAGATGACTGGCCGATGGGTACCAGCTGGGGAGGTTCTCTCCACGGGCCCCCCCTTGGAGGGGCTTGGGCTTCCTCCCAGCCTGGTGGCCAGGCTCCCAGAGCAAACGACCCAGGGTAGGACGTGGAAACTGCCAGCTTCTTAAAAGCAGGGCCCAGAAACAGGCACATTCTTTGGCCCCATTCTAGTGGCTAAGCGGTCACAGAGCTCAGAGTCCTGGGGAGGGGAGGTGGACCCCAGCCCTCGACAGGAGTGTCGAAGATTGGTGAGCTCTTACTGTGTGTCAAGTGCTGTCCTGAACACTTTACAGGTTACCTCATGTCATTCCCCTAATAATTTGACCCTTAGTCTTCCTAAAGTTGCCTCAAGGGCACGAAATAACCTGTCCTGGGCCGGATTACGAATTGCGAATCTGAACTGAGTCTGTCTCGGGAGTGTGGGCTCTGGACCGTGGGGCTGACCTGTGCACTGGGGCCTCTGCGCCGTCAGGATGTGCCAGGGCTGGAGCTCAGGTCTACATCTGTCTGGTTCGGGAACATCTGAGGCTTTCGAAATGACCAGTCCCGATGCCCTAGTCTCCCAGATGGGGAAACCGAGGCTCCAAGAGGTCTTGTTGGGCCTCCCCTGAGGAGGGGGGCAGGGTTCGGCACCTTCCAGAGCAGGATGCCCCACCCACCCCCGGGCTGCACGGAGCCTGGCCAGGAAGCCGCAGAGAGCTGTGGGCAGATTATGCAAGCAGAGGCCGTTGCAGGGTGGTTGTTTGTCACCACGTCGCACTTCACTCAGGAAATACCCACAGCCCGGGCAGGTGCCGGGGGCGGGGTGGGGGGGCACCTCACCTCAGGCAGAAGACCACTCTGAACACTGGGGCACTCACGAGGTGGGCCAGGGTCCCCGGGGCCACGTGCAGGCACTGAAAGTTCTCTGAGAACCACTCTGTGTCCCTTTGAGCTGGGCTCCAGTGAGAGAGCTGGAACAGCCTCCCTCTCTGCCATCCAGGAAGTCACACGTTAGGTAGAATGACAGTAGGAACTCTTAATTATTGAGGCTTTTTGTGCTATCTCATTTCCTAGGAAGTGGTTGCTCATTATTATCTCTGTTGCCAGTGAGGGGACTGAGGAGACACAGCGTAGTTAAGTCACTTGTCCAAAGTCACACAGCGGCTAAGAAGTGCAGCCAGGGTTCAAACCTAGGCCATCTGGCTGGAGTCCGAGTTCCAACCCTTTGGCCACGATGTTCCATTAAGCTCAGGTTGGGGCCACCGCTGTGCTGTGGCCTGAGCCCTGAGTCTTGGGCTCTGCAGAACACAGCAGGGACCCACAGGGCTCGGTTACCACGTAGGGAGTGCGTCCTGGCTTCCACCTGCCTTTCCTTCCCAAGCCTAGCTCTGACCAGGCCATCTCCTCACAGAGCCTCGACAATTCCCCAGGGCCTATAGGCCACAGTTTGCTCATCCAACCCTCCCAGGCATGCCCTGCTACCTCCCACAGCTCCCCGCTCCCATGTCCAAATCCCTGATGAAACCCAACTGCGTCCCCTCCAGTCACTAAATCCAGAGGGCATGTCCCCACCTTGCAATCTCTGCTCAGTGCCCCAACCCCCAGACCTCCATCCTCAACTTTCCCTTCCTGCTCCAGAAAGCTTTCCAGGACCATGTGGTGCCAGGACCTTTGTGCCCTCTGAGTTCCCACCGAATGGACGGTGGTTGGAGGCTTAGTTTGCTCTCGGGGAGTCCAAGCCCAGCTGGGGAGACGGGCTGACTCCAGTAGGCGTGGCGCCATGGAGCCTGTTACATGGCATCTAGCCCAGGTGATGGGCTTCCACTTCCTCCTCGGTGACATGGATTGGATAAGAGTCCCTATTTCCAAGCGAGGGTGCAAGGGTTAAGTTTGTTCATTCATTCGTTAGACAAATACGTATCGATTTCAAACCACGTATGTTGCTGGATGCTGAGGACACAGCCCGGCCCTCCTGCAGAGGGACCATGAGGAGGAGTACAGGAGATACCCAGCTGGGTGTGACTGTAGAGGCCTGCGGGGACCCCAGAGGGGGTCAGGTGTGCAGCCAGGGCCTGGGAATTTGGCACACATCATGCAGATCGGAGAAGAGGGAGAGACTGGGTGTGTGCAGGGGGGAGTGGAGGTTGCCTCACCCCTGCACTCGCACCTCTGCATCTCTAGATGTCTCAGGAGGAAGACATTGGCATTTTCGAGGTGGAAACCATTCTGTGGGAGCTGGGAGGGAGACTGGATGAGCTGGACTGGGTGGTTGGGGGTGGTTGGTGGGAAGCTGCAACAGCTTCAGGAGGGTTGGGGAACTGCAGGGGAATTGGGGACTGAGGGGGGTTTCCTTTGAGCATGCCTGAGGCTGAGCACTTGGGAAACTTCACAGGGAAACCTTTCCTTGCACCTGGGGGAGGCCGGGCTCCACTGGGGGTGGGGTGGGGGGCAGGGGGAGAGCAGACTATATGACTGCATTTACTGAGCACCTACCATGTGCCAGGCACTGTGGACTCCCATACTCTGATTTTTACAGCATCCCTGCAAAAGGGACATATTTCTCCCCATTCTATAGATGAGGATATAAAGGCTCAGGGAGATGAAGTGGTTTGTCCAAGGTCAAGGTCACACACTGGTGAATGGCCTGACCTAGGACTTGAACCCAGGTCTAGGTAGGTGGTGGCAAAGTTGATGCCCTCTTATTGCTTGAAATCCCAGCATTCATTCCTAGAAGGTAAAGATTCCTGGGATCCTTGTTTGGGCGCGTGGTTGGGGCAGGGTCTCAATGACCCATGGGGCAAAGGGGCAGGAGAGTTCTGCCCTGCACACAGCAAGTGCTCAATAAGTGCTTGTGGGATCTGCAGGACTGGCAGGACAGGTCTGGGAGGTGAGGGGCTCTGGTTCCCTGGTTCCCTGGCTCCCTGGCTCCCTGGTTCCCTGAGAGTGAGGTCCTGTGGACAAACGTTACCAGGGAGATGAACTAGAGGTGAGCAAGTCACTGTTACGTACTCGGAGAAGTCCCCAGGCTCCTCAGTAGGGTTCTTCCGTCCCTCCTACCAGTTTTCTGCCTTCTGTGCCCTGCAGGGGTTGTGGCCACACTGAGTCAGACCTGGCCAGCCCTGCCCAGCTCTGGCCGGAAGACGTGTACTTGTAAACATCTGAATGAGTGAAGATTGGGAAACTGTGCGGGGAAAGATTACTAACGTTTTCCTCCTTTCGACTTGGGGAAGGAACAACCTGCCGGAGTCATGAAGTCAGTGACTTCGGCTCCGTGCGCTCCGTGATGGTGAGAGGTAGCCGGGTCTCCTGTGCTGCGTGTCCCAAAGGGAGGGCTGGGTGGGTATCATGTCAGGGAAACTGGCCCAGAGCCACCTCACATCCAGCCTGTCCCCAGCCCCTGGCACTGCCTCCTCATCCCTGGCTGCTCCCTGGTTGCTCCCCTGATGAGCCGAGGTCAAGATCTGGCTAAGGAGAAAAATTCGGCTGATTCCTGTCGCTTTAGGCCATCTGGGCTGGTAGGATGTGTGGTGTGTGGGGGGTGCTGATGAGTGAGGGGTGTGTGATTCCCAGACCTCACAGCCCCCATGCAGCCCCTCCCTCTCTGACTACAGAGGGGGAAACTGAGACTTGGAGAGGCAAAAGCTGGGCCCGAGGTTACACAGAGAATCAGTGGCTATCCGGACTAGAACCTGGTGCTGGTGCTTTAGAAATTCAAACAAAAATCAAAACCCTTTATAAATAGAGAGCTAACTGTACTTTTGAAAAAGAAAACCAATAGAAACAGGAAGTACAGGGAAAACAATAAAAATGATGCACGATCTCACCCCCCCATTCTAACTGCTCAAACATTTGGGTTTCTTGCCCTTCTAAATAATACCGAAAAATTATCTTCACCGATTTTCAAAACACAATCTCTTCACTGATGGGTATAATTAAAACCATTTCCATCCTACGATTACAAAATTGTTGGAAATCCGTGACCTGGGCTGTCAGCACGAGCCCCCCCGCTTCATGGCCCCCACCCCGAGGAGAACTTCCAGAGGACCCCTGCATTTATTTCTTGTTCTTTTCCTTTATGTATGAGCCCAGCCTCTTCTCAACGCCTGCGCTGCATTAGAGAGTCAGTTGCTTTGCCTACTTCACGTTTCAGTTTATGCACCTTATGCCACAGAGTCGAGGTCACTGATCCAGATGGTGGGACTGGAAGGTTCTGGGGATGTGACTTGGGAGGGAGCCAACTGAGTGAGGAGAGGTCTTCCCCAGCCTCCCTGCCAGCTGGAAGCGGCAACCCTGGGTTTGTGTTACAAAGTGGGTTTCCATCCTTATTAGTTATCGTGATTGGGTGCTTGCCATGTGCCAGGTACATTTCACGTGTCATCACATTTACCCTTCATGACAGCCTTGGGAGGCAGGCATAGTTATTTTTGGCATTCTACAGACCAAGAGACTGAGGCTCCATGAGCTATAGTGACTTGTCTGAGGTCACACAGCTAAAGAGTTGGGATCCGGACTCAAACAGTCTGAGAAAACTAAGTTATTTCTCCACCTAAGATTCCATTTGAGCGAAGGGTTTTATGCCCCTCTCCCCCGCTCAACAATCTGTGGCTCAGTGGGTTGGGCATCTTCCCGAAAAGCAAAAGGTCACCGCTTTGATCCCCGGTCAGGGCACATGCCTGGGTTGTGGGTTTGGTCTCCAGCTGGGGCGGGTGTGAGAGGCAACCAGTCGATGCTTCTCTCTCACATCGATGTTTCACTCCCTCTCTTCTCTCTCTAGAAATAAATACAGAAAATCTTTAAAGAAAATCTCTGAGAAGCTCTGGTTCAGCTCACTCCAGGGTCTTTTCTCCAAGGCCAGCCCTCCTGAAGAGAGGGCAAGAGATCCATGTGGGCTGGAGAGATCCCGGAGGACTTCAAGAAGGAGGTGGATTGGAGTGAAGCCGGGAAGGATTGCTTAGTGTCGGGAGCAGGAGAACATCTCATTTCAAGCTTCTTTATGTCCAAATTGCCTGAGGGTCCAGGTGGTACTTGGGAAGAAGCCTTTGTGGAAGGTGGGGTGAAGACAGGTTCAGGGAAGCTGTTTTCCCTGAGAAAGGGCAAAAAAGATATGACAAGCATGGATTGGCCTCCTGGCTGGGCTTGTCTGAGGCACTGGGGCCACTGACTCCAGGCAAGTAGGTACGAGCTACTGGTGATGGGTGGGATGGGCCTGGTGATCCCGCCTCTTCTGAAGGACCAGCCCGGGAGCCTGGAGTCAGTCCTGCATTCCCCATCTATGCAGCGGAAGCTCTCTAGGTGAGCGGTGCCACTTAACACGCAGCGCTGGGGGCTGGCAGATCCTTCATGACACATGGGTGAAGGCTGCGATGGTGCCACTCCAGGGCACTCTATGAGCAGCACAACTGGAATTTGAGGAACTTAAATATATTCTAAAATGAGTGCAGAAGAATAGAGAACCAGATAGAATTAAAATAAGTTTGAAGGAGATGAGTGAGGGAGGGTCGCTTTACCAGACACTAAACATTCTGCAAAGCTCCACTAATCAAAACACTGCGGAACTAGAGTCAGGACAAGGAGACCAGGGGGACAGGTGGGTCGTTCAGTGACAAGGCGACAGACCCACCTAATTCTGATCCGTGGGGGAAGAAAGGTGGCTGGTCTGGCCGACGGCGTAGGAGAGACTGGCTCACTGGACAGAAATGCAGTTGGTGGTTTTTTTTTTCTAAATCTTTCACATCACACATAGTCTGGTTGCAGACCTAGATGTGAGATGTAAAATCATAGAGCTAATAAAAGAAAATAAAAAAATATCTTTACATTTTACAGGCGGGAAAGGAGATTTTGACTGAGGTCCCAGTGCTAAAAAAAAAAAACATGATGGGTTTGATAATATTAAAATTAAGGATTATTATTTTTTTTGTGTGACCAAGAGTACCATAAGTAAGGACACCAGACAGATGACACCATGGGGCAAGTATTGGTGACATCTAAAAATGGCAAGGGATTAATATCTAGAATCTACGAGGAATTCTTGCAAAGCTACAAGAAAACTACAGGATGTGCAGCGGCGGCCTGCAGGAGGGGAAACCCAAATGACTAACAGGCAGCGGAGAGGTGCTCAAACCCGCGAGTATTCAGAGAAATGCAAATGAGACACAGTGAGTTCTACTTCACACCCATTGCTGGCCCAAGTCAGAATGTTGGCTACTGATGAGTCTTGGGGACTGGGTGGAAAAACATGGGAACACTCTGACCTGGCCGGTGGGAGGGAGCGTGGCTGGCCTGGCCGTCCTGGAGAAGCTTCTGGTGCTGTCAGTGAAATAGGCGCCCAGAGACTCCAACATCCAGCAGTGCTGGCCAGAGAAATGGAGACGCCCACAGACAGCAGCACCAGGTGCTTTGCAAGGACACGTGGCCCGAGCTCAAGGTGGGGCAGCGGTGGGAGTCAGGCCGGGCCAAAAGGAAACACAGCAAACCCTGAGGGGTGTGATTCACTGAACCCGCTCTGTCCGGTCCAAACAACTGTGAGTGAGAGAGAAGCGAAAAAAATCTTCCATCCCCACCCGCTAGCTACCAAATTATAAAACACCCAGGGATGACTTACAGATGAGGGCAGGGGTTGGAGGAGAGGCTAGTTGAGGGGAGCTGTGGCTCCTGGCCAGACCAGTGGCCCAGTGTATAACGGGGTGGGGAAACTGAGGCCTGAGGGAAGGCGGGTCTGGGGAGAGCCAGGTGGAAGGCAGCCTTTGCTTGCTTTTGAGTCTCTAACTGGATGGGGACCAGCTGACTCTCAGCTCTGCCAAGGCCTGAAGGAGAGGAGGCAGGTGGGGTGAGGGGCAGTGGGGTGGGGGGTGGGTGGCAGTTGGAGAGGGTGGAGTCAGCAGGGGTGAGAGGTGGGGAGTGAGGGGAGGGAGTGGAGGGGTCAGGGAGAGGGTTGAGAGTTGGAGGAGGGGGAGCTCACCGTCTAAATTCGAGGAGCACTGGCAGGGCCGAGGTGAGGCTGCAGGAGGCAGGAGAATTGAAAGAACAAAGGGCTATAAAAGGAAACCCACTGATGTGGGTGCAGGGGTGTCTCACACGCGGCTGGTGGGAGTGGAAGTGCGTACAGCCCCTTGGGAGAGGAATTTGGCAGGACCTAGTGAAAATGAAAACGCACAACCCCCACTGCCTGGCAGGCCTACTTTCTAGGTTTATGACCTAGACAGGCTCTCAATCCTGTGCTTCAGGAGACAGGTGCCAGGACGCATCGCTGAGTGTGGACTGGAGCGGCCGTGCAAACACCTGAGCTCTGCAGGGCAGCAGGTGCCCAGCTTGGGGCAGCCACGGCGGGGGCGGGGTGGGGGGCCGGGTAGGCGGCATCCCCAGCAGGTAGAAGGAAGAAGCCAGGGCTGAAGTCATCAACGTGGAAAGTTCTAAGAAACACAGCTGCAGGGCAGGGGAAACATCAAGGAGCAGAATAGCGCACCTGGTATTCTACGGTTTGTATAGACGCACAAGGACTTACGTAAAATAATACTCATCGTTCGTTTATGTGTGAGGACGGAAGAAGACAGACTGGAGACAAACACGGCAATCTCAGGGACGGTCGCCTTTGGGGAGAAGGAGAAAGGGCTAGGACTGGGGCTTGGCGTCAAGAAGAACTTCAGCGTTCATTAGAAATAAAATAATTTGAAGCAAAAAAATAATTCAACAAATATTTACTGAGAGTCTATTAAAAAAAAATCTAATGATGTTAGTGCTGATTTCTAGCTGCTGGGGCCCCAGCAGAGAGCAAAACAGACAAGGTCCCTTTAACGGTGAAATAACAACTGGCATGAAGAAAAGCAGCTGTTTGGTTAGGAGGGACAGAGGAGGGGACCCCTGAGGAGGGGACTTTGGAGTCATGCAGGTGTCTGGAGGAAAGGTGATCCAGGCAGACAGAACTGTAAGAGCGAAGGCCTGTTATGCTTTGCATGTTCAGGACCAGCCAAAAGGACAGAGGGGTCCAGCGTTATGATAGGGGGCCACAGAGGAAGGAGAGCCGCCTGTCTGTTAACCTCAGTCAATGCCAGGTGCTGGGAATATGGGTGTTTCCTATACTAAGCTTAGAATTTTTGCTTTTCAAGATTTTCTTTCTTTACTTTTAGAGAGAGGGGAAAGTAGGAAGAAAGAGAGGGAGAGAAAGATCCGTGTGTGAGAGACACATCCATCAGCTGCCTCTCGAATGTGCCCCTAACAGGGGGCCAGGTGCGCAACCCAGGCATGTGCCCCGACTGGGAATCGAACCGGCGATGTTCGCTTTGCAGGATGACCCACTGAGCCATGCTGGTCAGGGTTCAAATTTTTTAATTAAAAATAAAAATCTCCACGAAGCAGATATAAGGTTAAAAGACAGATGGGTGTAAAATCCAGCCATGTAGATTGCAGCGGGAAGAAAGGGAGAGCTGCCCATCAGGCAAGGCCCGGGACCGGGTGGCTGTTCCTGCAGGACAGGCCCCCCCCCTTCCCCCCAGGGCACTGCTGAAGGCAGCTGTTTAGGACGCAGCCCAGCCCTGCTCCAGCCCTATCTCCTCGAATCTCGTGAAAGCCATAGAATCCTTGAACATGAGGACAGGACGGGCACTTGGTCCTTGTGTAGAGATGGCAGAGGCTAAGCAACCGTGCGTGGTAGACCCTTCCCCCACCCAGGGCCCACCTGGCTGCATGCTCATGCATCCTGTCTTACAGAGTCCACACTCAGGCTCAGAATCTTTCAACACAGAGCCTGAGGCAGCCGTCACCAGGTGGGATTGGCGTTCAGGATGAAATCAGCCTGTATCACCTGACCTAACTCAGCCCCTTCCTGTTATAGGTGAGGACACTGGCCCAAGGTCACACAGGCTGGGATGGGGATGTTCCAGAGGCTTAGTGGCCCCACATGCTGGGCTTAGAAACTGGGGGTCTTCTCCAGAAGGTACGGGTCTGATTTGAAGGCTGGCTCCTTGGAAGAGGCAACCCAGAACAGGGAGATTTGGGGGGACTGGGGAGACAGGGAGGCCTGGAGGTGCTCTTGGCTCCCTTCCCCAAGTTGCCTGGGGTCTTCTTTGAGGGCGGGGATGGGGGAGCTACATTCCCTGGCCAGCCCCCCTTCTTCTTCGGAAGGAAACCCAGATGAAGCCAATGAATCTTTCTCAGTCCAGTGCTCCCAGCCCCGCTTGGTGTGGCCAGCTCAGCCAAAGACGTGGCTCTGGGGAAGGTGGGAGGACAGGCGGAGGCAGTTAGTTGCAGGGCTGTGTCTGACACCCAGTGTTCCTTCCTGTTCATGATTTTAGGACATGAATCACCGAGGGGCTGCAGCAGGGCACAGAGACAAGCAGGACAGGGGCCGAGAGAGAAGGCTGCTTGCCCTGCCTGTGCACCATGAGAGAAAGGGGTGGGGATCCTGCTGCCCCAGCAGCCCCTGCAGGGCAGGATGCCCCTGGGCTTCTGGCGACCAGGCTGGAAGGAGCTGGCTTTGTAGCTGACTGTGAGACCACACCCCTGCGGTATAAACTGCCGATGCCAGCACGCCAGCATGGCCCCAGCTCTGCCTCCACAACCGCCCTCAGCCACAGGGTCTACTGCAGCTGAACCCTCTGTGCGGGGTTTCCCGGAAGGGGTCTGTCAGCCATCTGCGGCTCAGACATGGGAGGGGGCCTGGGAAGCTGCATGTGTGAGAAGCCTTTCAGATGACCCTGATGTTGGCTGAAGCTGGAGAGCCATCCCTCTAAAGAGTCCACTGGAACACCTGGCGCACAGTAGGTGTTCACAGACATTGGTGGACAGACTGGCTATTCTTATGCACGATGCCTGGTGCTGCTGGGCTTTTGCCTGCACCTGCTTGCAAAGCACAGTCATCAGCTGGATGTGTGTGGGAGATGGTGGGGGGATCCCCGAGGGCCAGGGGCTACACCAGGAAGTGAGGAAAGGCACATGGGAGCCCAGGCCAAGGTTACAGATACTGTGCACGCAGCCCCCGAGTTGGGACCAGAGGGCCATGGTCCTATCTGCCGGAAGCCTGCTTGTTCTCCATGACCGAGGAGCAAATGGGCTTTTCCTGCACTGTGGGGCTGGGATCGAAGACATGCATGGCCTGGGAGACGAGGTTGAGTGCTTGGGGCCCGGGCCTTGACCCTGACATCCACTCATCGACTCATTCGCTCACTTGTTCACTCGTTCACTCGCCCCTGTACTGCCTCCGGTGCTGCCTAAAGTCCTCACCTGCTGCAACTTTGTTGCGCCCTCCCTGTGTATCGCCTAGTCACCGGGGAAACAGAGGGAGCCGCGACTGAGTCCCGCTGCCTCGAGGACCACATGGTCCAGCAACGTGAGGGGCAGTTCGGCTGTGGCTTTGCAAGCAGCCAGACTCGGTTTGAAATGCTGTGCCTTTTCCTAGCTGTGTCAGCTCACTATAAAGCTTGACCCTGCTGTCCCAACACAACTCCTGCAAGTCTTCTGACTGCTAGCCTCCTAATTGCTGAGAGAAGAGAGGGACATGTGAGCCACCAACCAGACCGAGGTGAGTGTTAGGCTAATGGTCTGTTGGGAGACCCAACCCCCACCTGGGTTGGCAGGGTGTGGTTAAGGGCAAGTTTCCCAGCAGAGAGAAGGTGGCTTCGATTTCAAGGAGGTGATCACCAAGAAAACAGGAGGGAAAGACATCCCAGGCGCAGGAACCCACGGGGACGAGGCATGGAGGTGGGAACTGGGGGTTCCGGAGGGCGGTGAGAGTGTGGGGTGCAGGGGGACCTTCCTGGCAGCAGGCTGGGCCAGAGGCGAAGGCCTTCAGCATGGCGCTGAAGAGGCTGGGCTCCGTTCCGAGGGCCGTGGTGAGCCATGCACTGGGGGCATGGTTTCTCGACGTCTCTCAGCATTTTGGGCTGGATAATTTGTTCTGGGAGCGGTCCTGTGCATTGTAGGACATTTAGCAGTATCCCTCATCTGTATGCACAAGATGCCAGTAGCATCTACCCCTGCCCCCCAAATGCCTGCGGACATCGCCAAATGTCCCTTGGGGAAGGAGGCAAAATCTTCCCCTAGTTGAGAACTACTGGATCACGTGACCACCTGGCGCTTTTGAGAGCTGGCCCCGACCACAGCAGGAAGCACAGATTAGAACGACAGAGCCTGAAGGCCGGAGGACCAGTTGAGAGGCCACTGGAGTGCTGCAAGTGAAAAGTGGCCAAGGTCAAAGCCAGGACTGGGCTCTGAGGTGGGGAGTGAGGTGGGGGGAGGGGCAGCATGTCACAGGGACTCCCTGTGCCGTCACTGAGTTTCACCAGATTCCCTAATGGTAGATGCAACACTGTGGGTGCTAAGGTCAAACTCCATCTTGAAGAGAGAGTCCTGGGCCACTGATGCAGGTCATGCTAAGAGACTCAGCGTCAGATGGTTCATGCAGAATTTGTCATCCCTACCCCTCACCCCCAGCCTAAACAAGATGTCAGGTTTGGAAAACCCAAGAGAAGGATTTTGAGGAAGGAGGCACCATTGTGCTGAGCGCCGTCTTGGGGAAGGGGGAGTGATGCTTTCCTTTACTGGGGCCAAGCAGGAGGAGCTGCAAGGGACCACTCTGGAACTTGATCATCATGGGAGTTTAGGGACCATGAGACTGATGGGAGGTTCTTGTGCACCGCTGAGTGCCTAGCACCCCAGGGCTGGCACACAGCAGGCACCCCATAAAGGTCTATTACAAGCGTTAGAGCCTTTAGCTAGCAGGGTATGAGGACCAGAGCTGGGCGGACCAGGGTACACAGGGTGTGAGCCGAGCTGCCACAGTGGGGACGAGTCAGTGGGACCCACTGGGTCTCAGGTATGTACCAGACATCCATGGAGGACCATCTGCCCCTGCTTCCACCAGGTGACACCCCACTCCTGGCCTTTGGCGCTCTCCTATGGATCAGGGAGTCCTCACAACTCTGCTCAGGTGAGACTTGTAAGGGCCAGAAGAAACCGTTCTGTGAGTCTCCGAGGCTGGTGCTGAGACGTCAAGGTTGTGGGCTGTGCTGACCACACCCTCAGCAAGGCCCATCTCTCATGGCTGTGTGGGAACCAGGTGATTTCCAAGCCTCCTGATCAGGAGGTGGGATTTTCCAGCTGCCAAGAGTCACTTCCCAGTTTCTCACTCAGCGCCTAGAAGTACCGTCCTTGCCATCTCCATCACAGTAGTTGGTGGCCCAGAGCAGGCGTCCCTGCCCTTCTTGGGGCAGCCTGCAGTGAGGAAACAAGGAAATAGGGTCACCTCCTGCCACTCTGCCCACTCCACCCCTCAGAAATGTCCTGTGTGCTGGGGACAGGGACTCCTAGGGCTGGGGGGCTATGTTCTGATCACACAGGGCTGGCCTTGGCATCAGAAATGGCACTTGAGCCCTGGCTGGTGTGGCTCAGTGGATGGAGTGCTGGCCAGCAAACCAAAGGGTTACCATTTCAATTCCCAGTCAGGGCACATGCCTGGGTTTCAGTGCAGGTCCCCAGTAGGGGGTACACAAGAGGCAACCACACATGGATGTTTCTCTCCCTTTCTCCTTCCCTTCCCCTCTCTCTAAAAATAAATAAATAAAATCTAAAAAAAAAAAGAGAGAAATGGCACTTGAAATGAAGGGGGTGCAGGTGGCAGCTAGTGTGGGTGCTCGGCCACATTGAAAACTCCAGGGAAGCCAGCCCTAGTGGCCCTTGGCCTGGGTCAGGCCCCCTGCGGGCCCCCGCTACCTCCTGGAAGGCTACTGTCCCAGCCTCTTTTGACTGGTCAGCCACCTGGACAGGGGACTCAAGAAGAGGGTAGGGCAGGGTCTGGTTTCCTGAAAAGGGCGTGAAGAAAATGTTAGGGTAGATGAAAAGATGAATAATATACCTACACAGAGATTAATAAACTACATCTATACTTTGTAAGCATACCTACACGTATGAGATATACTATATTATGTGTGTCTTTTAATTTTCACGCTAACGCTACGAAGTTAGTGCAGAGATTCAGACGCAGGTGGTCCGTCTCTAGAGTCCAAGTGAGTGAACGATGTAGAACCGCTGTGATCCCCCTAAAGCTAGGGTCAGCTTGGTGGGATGTTTTTCCAAATTAGCCCCTCATGCGTGGGGAGCCTGCGGTGGAGGCAGAGGCAAGTGGTCTGAGGGCAGGTCGAGAGGCACAGCCCCTGGGCAGCCACAAACCCGGTGGGAGCTCGTCCCCAGTGTGGGTCTACCGCTCCTGCCCTAGGAGGGGGACGTTTGGGGAGCTGGCATTAGAGGGAGGTTGAGGGGTCACCGAGGTCTGGGAGTGGCTGACCCTGAGGTAGTGATGAAGCTAAGGGGTGGCAGAGGTGGGCCAGGCTCGGCCCTGCGTGGGGTGAGAGTCTGGATCAGGGTCCCTGCTGGCCAGCGGGCTGTGGGATCCGGGAGTGGGAGGGGAGGAGGGGGCCTTGTAGCCCCGCCCCGCCCCGCCCCCCCTGCCTCTCATCTGCTTGGCCGCGCAGTCTTTCGCTTTCAGTTGGAGGCGCGGGAGCGCAGCGGAGCGGAGGGAAGGCGCAAGGCAGCGAGGGCCAGAGCCGGCCGGATCCTCCCCGCGCTGTGCCGCCGCACCGTCCTCATGGCTCCCGCCGCCCTTTGGGCCGTGCTGGCCGTCGGACTGCAGCTCTGGGACGCGTGCCACGCCGTGCCCGCCCAGGTGGGTGCCTCGCGTGGCCCACGGGGAGCGCCCGCCATTCATGCCCACCCGGGCTGGCGCCCACCGTGGGGAGCCCCCGGCCGCGCTTCCGGGGAGCCGAGATAGGGGTGCGGGGCTCGGGCTTAGCTGCGTATTCTACGGGGTCAGACACGGTCTGCGCGCCGCTGGAGACCCGCGGGGGACCTCGGTTTTGGCACATATGCCCTTGGCGGGGAGCCCGGGGGCACAGCTGGGTCCCTCCGTCAGTACAAGACAGGGCGTTTGGAGATCCCAGCTTCATTACCCTGCGGCTGCCACGGCCAAGCTTTCCTTCCCGTCGGGGCAGGGGTGCTGCCCCCACTGCGGATGCCGGGCACCCTCTTCGGATGACTTCCCCTCCTCTGGGCTATGGTTTTCCTCTTTCTTAGAAATACAAGAGCTGCCAGGTGTACAGCAAACGCCTAATAAGGGCACAGTCGGACTGTGGGCTGGCCATCGTCCATAGCCAGACTCCTTCCCCAGGGGCCACCTGGTGTGTCCAGCGGCCTTTTCGAGCCTCCTCTGTGGGCCCCAGGGTCATTGGGCAGAGACAAGCGTCCTCAGGTTCCCCTGGGCTGACCTGAGCTCTGGGAACAGCGGAGTCGTAGTCGAGGGAGGGCTGCTGGGTGGTTGACAAGGCAAATGCACGTCTGAGGCGCTCCACGAACACGGAGAGCGGAGAAACCCCAGAGCATTATTCTCACGGCACCCGCCACACCAGCAAGGTGGAGGAATTGTGTGTCCTCTGCCCTTTTTGGCTGTGTCCATGGTCTGGTAGGGTAGAGGGGCCCCATTTTACAGAGAGGGGAAACTGAGGCTCAGAGACCTCCTTGTCTTTCATGGAAGGGCATGGGGACACTCTTCCTCCTGAGGATCACCTCTTCCGTTCCCTCCATGGCTGGGGAAGAGGTGGGCCTTCATCCTTCCTCACCATCCTCCCCTGATGGGCTTGTGGTAAGTGCTGGACCATCTGGACATCTGACTGGGAAGGAAGGAGGGGGTGGTGGCACTGGCTCATGTGTTGATGTTGGTGACTCACTGGCTAAGGCTCAAGACATCTTTGAAGTCCACTTCTTTATATATTTACTGGATTTATTGGGGTGACATTGGTTCAAAGAATCTAAATCTTGAGGGCAGAGGATGGAGGCTGTCAGACCAGAATTGACTCACACACAGTGGGTACCAGGGTGGATGCTGGGGGCCTGCCCCCGAGGTTGTCCCGGAAACAGCAGTGGTCCTGAGTGGCTTCCAGCCAGGACAGTGCCAGCTCTGAGAGCTGAGCGTGGATGCTGATGTCTGTGGTCCCCAGCCTGACCTCAGGGCCTTGAGGGGCGTTGACCTCTCCCATAATATGTGAGCCCCTGAGGACGGAAAGAGGCACAGGTCTTCCCTGCGGCCTAGGGGACACCGGGTGCTGGAGTTGTTTGAGGGGTTTGCCTTGTGCCTCTCACTTCTCTCCCCTCTTGACTATCTCCCGAGTCATCTCGAGTCCCCCCCCCCCAAAATAACCTCTACAGCCCTCCTAGCTGATCTCTTGGCCCCTGCGCCCTCTCCCACTGACCCTCCTTCGCTGGGGTGACCCTCTTCAAGTTAGAGCATCTCCCTCCCTGCCTGAGAAGCCTCATATGGCTCCCAGTGGCCGAGGCAGAAACTCCCCCAGGTGTCTGTCCCAGGCCAGAGTGAGTGAGGTATCCACGTTATTGCTACCATCTCTCTGCGTCTGTACCTTACGCCCCGTGAGACATGTGTAGCCCATGCTGTCCGCTCTTGGTGATACACACCTTGCCCCATCCTTCAGGGCCTTTCTCAAATGCCACCCCCCTGCAGGAAAGCCCTCCTCCATTCTCCTGGTTGGATTTGATCATTTTCCCTTTGAACTGTCAGAGCCCTTGCCCCTCTGGAGGACAGGCTCCATTCTGCTTTTTGGTCTGGTTGTGTCTGAGCCACCCCAACAGAAAGCTCCTTCAGGGCAGGGACCGTGCGGTCCTCCCCCTTCCCTTTATTGCCACAAACAGCTCCTGCGTTTCCAACATCCAGGAGGAGCCGGGCACTGTGCTAGGAATTTCCTACAGAGTCTCACCAGAACCTTCCTTTCAGCATTTCCTGAAAGGTGATGGTGCTGTTCCCATTTAGAGATGCGGGAACAAGCCCAGAAAGGTTATGGCATTTCCCAGAACCACAGAGCTGAGGGGTGAGGGGGTGGGTGGGATGTGAATGCAGGTCTGCCTGATTCCAAAGCCCTTTGCCCTAGCTTCCCCCACCCTGCCCCCACGTCTGCATCCCTGTTCCTGCCTTCAGCAGGGTCCCTTGCATGCAGTGGGTGCTGAGTAATCTTGCCTGTCAATAGACTGAGTTACAGAAAGAGCCCAAAGCGACCTGAGTCTGCAGGGACGGCAAACACGCTGTGTAATCAGGGCTTGGGCCTCCTTTAAAAGCTGTATTTGTTGGCTGGAGTGGACTGGACCGTTCATTCATTTAGTCATGCATTCACTGGACAGATGCATACCGTCACCTGGTGGATGGGTGAGCGCTGGGTGCCTTGTGATGGGAATGGGGAGGGTCCTGCTGTCTGGCTTTTTGTGGTTGCTGGGGAGGGACTGGGGACACCTCCACCTGCTGGATCTGACAAACCTACCCCTAGACGTCTTGAATGGAAAGGCTGCCGCTTACCTCCTCAATACCCAGCTCAGGTTAGGGGAGAGGTTGGGGGCTCCCAGGCTGGCCTGGGGGTGCTGGCCATTGGAGTGGAGATGGGTGACCTAGGGTGCCTGTTGTCCCAGGATGTCCCTTTGCCCCATCCCTGACATCCTCGAGGGGAGCCCATGAGCTGGCGAGGAAGTGGCCCAGTGGTCAGGTATTGCTTCAGGGGGCCGTGGCCAGTGCTGGGCGCTAGGGACCTGAGGTGACCACGACCCTGCTCCAGCCTTCCAGGAGCCACACTGTCAATGGTCACAGACCTGGGCTCTGCCCTGTCACCTGGGCCAAGTCACTGAGCCTCTGTTTTCCCAGCTGTGGCTGTGGGAATTATTTTCCACCTGATCTTCCTTGCAGCACCAGGTAGGTGTGAAAGGCGTGTGAGCAGATAAGGTGTATGCATTCTGGTGTCTGAGGGCGGCCTTCACTATCATCCTGGGGCCTGGCCCGGAGGCTCCTGGACTGCTGTCCCTTCCTAGGCTGGGAGACAGTTCATAGCCTTTACCATCGCATGCTTCCTAGACAAGCAGCCAGGACAGTTGTGGGGGTGAAGGGGAGGGGAGGGGTTTGATGCCAGCTGTGGGGTATGTGTGTGTGTGTGTGTGTGTGTGTGTGAATACGCACACGTGTGCATTGCATTAAACTCCACATATCAGCTTAGTTCTGTTTTATGCCATGCTGGCTGCTTTTCTGTTCCTCAACAAGCCCTCCGCACGCCTGCCTCAGGGTCTTTGCGCTCGCTTTCCCCTCTGCCTCGAGTGTTCCTCCTGCTGCCATCTCCTGCTCTTACTCCCTCACTTCCTTTGGTGCCCTCTCTGACCACCCTGCCTATAAAAGCTCTCACCAGGTATGTGCTCCCTGACCTGCTCCGTTTTCCTAAATAACGCTCATGACCCACTATATTTTTTCTACTTTCATTGTGTCTTCCCTGTAGGAGGCACGCGCAGGGAGGGCAGGGGCTTGTCCACTGCTGCGGAGTCATAGCCTAGTGTAGAGAGTCCCATTTTCCGCGCTCTTGACATCTGGGTAGCTGTTGCGGGGCTATCCTGTATGATCCAGGATGTCCAACAGTACCCCTGGCCTCTACCCACTAGATGCCAGGGGCGCTGCCCCCCTCACCTGTGACAGCTACACATGTCTCCAGATAGTGCTAAATGTCCTCTGGCAGAAGATTGCTCCTGGTTGAGAAGCAGTGGCCTAGAACAGTGCCTGGTGTGTGGTAGGTACGCAAGGGATATTGAATAAATGTCCAAAAACACTCATCTGACCTTTACAGTGGCCCTGTTTGACAGGTGAGCCCGGAGAGTGTGAAGAGCTGGCGGTGACACACCTTCTCTCTGGGCTGGTTTTCTGGGCTTGTCTCCCTGCTGTAGTGAGTGTGCAGAGGCTAGGGGTGCTCTCCCCAAAGCGCTCACACCCTCACACCTGCTCCTGGACTCGTGATGGGGCCACCCACTGGCAGTGACTCATGGCCCCAGAGGGCACGTGCCTTACCCAGAAGCAGGCCAGAGGGAGGGAAGCTGGGACTTAGGAGAGGGAGAGGGGTGCTAAGGAGAGGAGATCGTTTCCGGGGACACAGGAACAAAGCAGAGATGCTGTGGCCTCCAGTTCCGGACGCTCTGCTGGCCATGGGGAAGTAGTACTGATGACTTAGGAGAAGGGCCTGGCCTCAGCACAAACCCTTGCTTTGCTGTCACAGGCTGGGTGACCTTAGCAAGCCTTTCCATGTCTGGGAGCCTCCGCGTTCCCGTCAGTAAGTTGGGGGTGATGCCCACCTCACTGGTTGGCTGTACCCGCCCACTGGCGGTTCCGCGAGCATTTGTGGTTCTGCAGCCTGGCCTGATGCTGGGTCCTGGGGTGCGGACCCAGCAGAGGTGGGGACCCCTGTCTAACCCGATTCTCCATCTGAGCCACAGGACCATGAGGTGTGGGTGGTAGGCCTCCACTTGCCCAGAGCTTCAGGCCGACATCCCTGAGAATGTGTTCCCTGCAGTCTGGCTGCACTTCCTGCCCAGATGCCCCCTTGCTGGACCTCTCACGCCCCCTGCCCAAATGCCCGGCCTTAGGACCCAGGCATGTGGCAAAGGCTACTGGGCCAGGAAATCACTACCTTGCCCTTCTCCACTCCTTTCAGTGAGTGACAGGTGTCGTCTGTCCTTTGAGGATGAGCGAGGGTGTCTCTGTGTGAAGGGGCTGTAAGGAGGCCTCAGCATTCCCACCAGCAGGCGGGCCCCACAACTGCAGGCTGTCTCTGAAATCTCTTCCGTCTTTAACCTCTCTGATTCTGAAGGTTCTGTTTATTCATAACCCTGAGGAGGGGAAGCCCTGTGGAGGCGTGTTCTGAGGTCATGCTGTCCACCCTCCAGCTCCCAAGTGACTTCTAAGACAGCAGGGCTCCAAGGAAGTCAGGAGACCGGGGTTCCCGTCCGAGTGCCGTCACTGGCTTGCTGTGTGACGTTAAGCATCCCTATCTGTAAACCCCAGCAGCCCTGATCCCAGCACTCTCCTTGAACGTTGTGGGGCTGTCAGCCTGGCATGTGCTTGACAAAGACCACAGACTGGGGTGGGGTGAGGGAGTCTAAAAGTTTTCCCAGGAAGGAGAGCCCAGCGCTAGCACCTCACTCTCTGTGCTTCTCAGCCTCTCTCTCCACTGACCTCAGTCCCACTTGCTTCGGCTGGACTTTCTGTGATGATTTCTTGGATGATTTCTTGGATTCGGGCCCTGTGGCATCAGGAAATCCTGGCTGCCTGTCAGCTTGTGTCCAAGACAGGATGCAGAGCCCTCAGGCAGAACAGGGGCCTGGGTGCCCTTTAGGACCTAGTTGGCATCTTTTAAAGTTCAGCGGCCAGACTCTTTGGGACCTGAGACCGTGGGCACCCACTGCAGGGCCTGCTGTCTGGAACCCGTGGGTTTGAGGAAGCCTTGGGTAGGGGGCACCGGTTTTTCCTCAAAGAAGTCCTTTGTCCCCAGTGATGGGCACACAGCTCTCCCCTGTTCTGAGTCCTGCTGGCCTCCCTCACAGCCCAGGGCTTTGGGCATTTGTCCCCTTCTGCCAAGCTGTGGACTGCTGGGCTGGGATTCTGGAGCTCAGGGCTCACAGTCATTTTCCACCGCGGCACGCTGTGAGGTCACAGGTGCCGGTGACGTCGCTGTGGTTTGGGGCGCAGGGCCCAGAGGAGGAAGTGTCTGTTTACTGACAGGGGTCTGGAAGACCAGCTTCCCTTCTGCCCTGAGTGTGAGCAATGAATACTGGGAGGGGTCCAGTGTGTGGGGGGCTGCTGTCCAGGGGGCCCCAGGGTCCAGGTCTGGTCGGGTCTCTGCCCTGCTCTCCTGTTCACTGACACCCACGGCCCTACCTCTCTGAGCCTCCGTGTGGTCTTAGCAGAGGAAAAGGTGACAGAGCAGGCTCCATCTCAGGTGTCACCCGTGGAGGTGACTGCTGATCCCTCACTAAAAGAAGGCCCATTAGCTGCTCGCTTGCACCCAGCGTCCAGTGTCAGGTGGGAGAGTGCAGAGCCTGCTTCCCGGGCCCCAGGCAGACCAGCCACCCTCTGGCTTTTGGCAGCAGACGCAAGTGGGCACATGTGGGAAGATGGGCAGTGGGGATGACGTGAAAGGCCATGGGTGAGTCCCCTCCAGGAGTGCTGGGCCCTCTAGGGGCCAGCAAACCCCCTTTGCCTGTCCCGGCTTCGCAGCTTGGACCTAGGTTGACTCTGCCGCTCTGACCGGGGTCAGGGCAGAAATCCCCAGGGGCTTTTGTCTGTTTTGCTCCGCCATCGGGACAGCGGTCTGTTTCAGTCTGAGCTCGGCCTGCAGTGGGTACGGCTGATGTGGCCACAGCTTCAGGGAATTGAGTGGGCCTGAGGGCGAGAGCGAGCGGGAAGGGCTTTGGGGGCAGGTGGGCACGGCGTCTTCCTGCCCGTCTGTGGGAGGCCTTCTTGAGTGCTCGTCGGGAGAGATGCTGGAGGGCTGGGAGTCGGGGGTCTGAGGCCCCGTCTTGGCTTGGCCTGCAGTGCAGGAGGGCTTGGCCACTTTTCTTCTCTCTGAACCTCAGCTGCCCCAGCTGGAAATAGGTCAGCCAGGACCTCGTCCACCTCGCTCTATTGCCCTTGGGCTCGAGCGTTGTACTGGGGGAGGCAATAAGGAGAGTTGGCAGCTTTGGCCGAGGGTGGCATGCAGCCCTGGCCTTTCCATGGCCCCGGCTCAGAGGGCCCAGGTCTGGACCTGACAGGGAGTCTCCAAGGAAGGGCTCCCAGCACTTGCCTCAGTTAGCGGGGCTCCCACCAGCATCTGGGCACCCCTAGGTCCTTCCTCCTGCTGACCCACGGCCCGGCTTCCATCCGCCACACACTGAGGCTCTAGTCCAGCTTGTCCCTCTTCACCCTGTCGCCTGCCACTCCCATCTCCTGGTTCTCCGGAGGCACAAGCCCCCAGTCCCGCTCCTTGCTGCTGTGTCCTCCCAGCAACATTGAGCCCTTCCCCCACCACATGCCCCAACCCCCTGCGTCTTCCTAGCCACCTGCTCTTTGTATCCATGGTTCCTGGCCTGCCCTCCTCTTTCCCGGTCGCCTTTCCGACTCTGCCACCCAACCTGCCCTCCTTCTGGCCCTCTTTCCACAGTGACCCCACCGGGGTGCTGCTAAAAGTCGAGCCCTGAAGATGGGCAGAGCGGGATGTGTGGACACCAGGAGGAAGGCACAGCGGCAGGACTAGCGGGGACCATGGCTGCACCGTCCTAGCTGGAGCCCAAGGCTTGTTAGGGCAGTGATGGCACATGAGGCCGTTAGCTGTTTGGGGCCAGTTTATGGAAGCCATGATTTGAATTACATTAAAAAATTTTTGGAGTGCTTAACTAAACAGGGTACCTCTGTTACCTCACTGAATCCTCACAACAGCCCCAAGAGGTATGGACTGTTATCTGCTCCATTTCACAGATGAAAAGGCAGAGGTTTATTAACCTCATTTATTTTTAAAAAACACGCACAAAAAAAAACCCCCAAAATAAAAAAAAAAAAACACCCTCATCTGATGCTGCCTGCCAGTGAGGGGGCGTCTGGATTCGAAGCCAGGCATTCCCCCCCACCCCCCGAGTCCGTGCTGTTGGCTACCATGCTCACCTCCTCTCAGGAGTGGAGGCAATGGGGAAGGACCGATGGGTTTTGAGCAAAACAGAGAGTATATTCGGAAGTTCACTCCGGCCTCAGTGGCACGGACAGGCTATTGCAATAGTTTAGGCAAGAGCTGTGGACCGAGGGAGGAGCAGCAGAACAGGAAGGAAGGATCAGGCTTCAGGGGGGAAGAGGACTTTGGATTGCACCGAAGACCTAGAGTAGGGACAGAGGCCCTCAGGAGGCACAGGAAGCGTCCCGCTCCACCCCACCCTGCATCCAGGCCCTTCTGGCATCCTTCCCACCCTGCCCCAGCCTGAGCCAAGGGACCTGATTCTGACCAGTTCAGCCTTGTGTGTTCTTGAAGCTCTGTGGTCAGCCATCGGGTGACTCTGGCCTTGGTCACTCTGGCCACTGCTGGGTGGACGTGAGACGAGACAGGGCTAGCCTGGTCGCCTCTGGTGTGAGATGTGACGTGACCGCCCTGGCAGAGGAGCGGGATCCCTGGCGACCTGTCTGACTCTGCCTGACTGCTGTCAGAGCACCTTGGGGTGTCTGAACTGCTGTTTGAGCTCTGGTTTTCCTCAGTGGTGAGGTGGGGACAAAAGCATCCCTCTTTGTCACTTTGTCACTGCTCACTGGGGCTGGGAGACACTAGGAGAAAGCAATGAACTGAGGGCTAGGACGACATCCGGGGGGTGCTTCGTAGGTGCCGGGCAAGGGGCTAGTGCATTGCATGCACCCACTGCCTTTCACCTTCACAGCCACCAGGCTGAGGTGCCCTCACTGTCCCCATTTTATGGGAGAGGCTGCTGAGGGTTAGAGGTGAAGCAATTAACTCAGACTCCCAGCCCACCAGGGGCAGATGCTGCCCTAGGTGATCGGGCTCCAGAGTTCTGTTATTTTTCTTTTTTTAAGATTTAATTTACTTATTTTCAGAGAGAGGAGAAGGGAGGGAGAAAGAGAGGGAGAGAAACATCAATGTGTGAGAGAAACATCGATGGGTTGCCTCTTGTTCGTCCCCAAACAGGGACCCGGCCCACAACCCAGGCACGTGCGCTGACAGGGCACCGCACCAGCCACCCTTCGGTTTGCAGGCCGGGGCTCAGTCCACTGAGCCACACCAGCCGGGCCAAGCTCTGTTCTTAAACCACCACCCACACATAGCGGTGGGCGCTGTGGCCGTGGGGGCGCTTCTCTGAAAGCTGCCACGCAGTCTCCCCCAGCTGGGACACCTCCCCCTCTCTCGATTAGCCCGTTTCCCGCCCAGTTCTCACGCGGCCCCAGCGCATCTCACCCAATGGAAATGAAAACGTTTGCTTCTGTTCAACCATTCCACATCTATTAGGCACCTGCCCTGGGCCGCACGCTGGGCTGGGCGTAGAGGAATGAGTAATACAAACCCCGTGAGTAACGCTCGCTCTGACTGCCAGCCCGCACGGCGCTGAGCCCTGTACCCAAGTCGACTCAGTGAATCATAATGGCCCTGTGTGGCGGGCACTGTTTTTGTCCCCATTTTGTAGATGACAAAACTGAGGCTGGTGAATGACGGAACCGGGACTCAAACCGGGGTGTCTGGCTGAGAGGTCACACTGGTATGAGTAGTGGGGGGGGGGTTGTGGTCCTTGCCCTAAGGGGGAGGCACAGGGAAGTAATTAACCAACATGTGGTCTGGGCTGGGTAGAGGTATATCCAGGTTGTCACTGGAGCCCCCAGGAGGGACCTCTGAGCCCATCTGGGGGTTCAGAGAAGGTTTCCTCGAGGCGATGGTGGAGAGGATTTTTGAAAGAAGCTGAAGAATCAGCCCTGCAAGGGGTTAGGACAGATGGAGGAGCAGAGGTAACGACAGAGGGGGCAGTGAGGGAGCCCGACTCTGCTCTGGATGAGAGGCAGTGGGGGATGCTGGCAGGGCTGGGCGTTGAGGACCGTGACCTTGGGCCCGAGGGCAGTGGGGCCATGGGAAGCTTTTAATCAGGGTCAGACCTGGATGTGGGAAGGTGGCTTCAGGTCCGTCTGGAAAGGCTGGGGGCCAAGAGTGAGGAGGCTGAGCTGGTGAGAGAAGCCTAGGGTGGAGGAGTGGCCATGGGGAGATTGAGGAGCGGCTACTGACAGGCCTGTGTGGGGGGATGGAGAGAGTTGGGGTGCTCTTTGCAGTGAGACTGAGGGCTCCTTGGGGGCAGGCACCACGTCCTGGCATCTCGTGTTCCCCTACTAAGCACAAAGCCTGGCCTCGAGAACCGGATACCAGCCTGGGCTTCCTGTCTGCCCCCGGCTCACTTCTAAAGGGACATCACAGGCAGCATGGATGTGTCACCCCTGAGCCACCACCTGTGATGTGGTTGGTCCTTCCTGACGCAGATGCTGTTCTTCTCCGTGACGGAAGGTGAGCCTCTGCAGCCGGGCCCTGACGTGGTCTCTGTGTCGGCCCGGCCTGATGTGGCTGCACCCCACAGACCACGGGGCTCCTGCAAACCCCTCAGATGGAGGCCCAACCGACTGCTGCTTCTCACTGCACACAGGGGCCCCAGGGGCCTGCCATGCAAACGAAGCGGTTTCTATATTGCTCGAAGACAGTTTCCACCTGTACAGGGGTCCCTGGGTCCCTGTGCCGATGCCTCTGCCCTTCCCACAGCCTTGGTGTCTGTGGCTGGGACGCCCCTGGAGACCCGTTAGCCTGAGAGAGTCACTGAACCAAGCTCTTACTGTGTGTCCTCAGGGGAGTCACTCCCCACCTCTGGGCCCCTCATCTGTAAAACGATCACAGGGTATAAAATTGTCCAAGGACGCGGAGGCAGGTGTGGCTCCTGCCTGCCCACTTGCTGGCCACGTGGCCTCCAACCTGGGGTCGGTGCCGAATCTCCGAAACCGTTTCTACATCTCTAGAATGGGGTAATCCTGAGCTCGCTGAGTTGGTGCAGGAATAAAATGAGAGAATGCGTGTGAGTGTGCCTAGCACCGTGTCTGCACACAGCAGGTGCTTCTTGAGGGTCTGAACAGTTTCCATCAGTCTTTCTGGCTCTGTGTAAAGGCTAAATTTGAGAGACCACCTGAAGCCAAAGGCTCCCCGCTGTGGCCTCCTTTCCACCTTGTCCCCTTCCTGCTCTTAGCTGGCAGTCAGCTGAATCCCTGCCCGGGTGCTCCAGGGAGGCCCGGAATGTGATGCCTTCTTCCCAAGGCTACTGACGTTGAAGGGGAGGCTCCAGAAAACCGAAAAGCCTTGAAGACCCCAGAGATGCTGCGTTAACAGTGGGAGGAAAAGCAGAGGGCACCGTAGCTTTTTAGTGCTTCCAGATGACAGAAGTGGCGGCCACTTGTTCCTTCCCCATGCCTGTCCTTCATCTTCCTCTCTCCCACTGTCTATTTATAAATAGGGGAAGGGACAGGGCCCCCACCTTAGCTTGCACAGGGTCTTGGTCTGAGCTGAGGAAGTCTGCTAGCTGGTGCAGGGTTGCCCAATGGCCCAGAGAGAGCTGATGCGGACTCCGGGGTTGGAGACCTGCATGGCCACTCCGCTCTGCCCCTCACTGGCCAAGAGTCCCCTGAAGTGCCCACTCTGAACCAGTGGTCTCCTCCCTCAGGCCCAGCTGCTGGCTGTGGTTGCCAGCCCTGGGAAGGCAGAGAGCACACCGCCGGCAGGCAAAGTCTTGCAGACTCACCAGGTTGGTCTTGTTGGGCTCGTTTTCTTTCAGAGCTCACAGGCACATTGCTGTCCCTTATCCTGTACACTGTGTCCTTTGGCCACTTCATGGACCGCCCCCCCCCCAACCCCTGGATTTTGGCTACTCATCCAGGCTCTTTATTTTGGGGTCCCGTTCCTCTTGAATAAAGTCCCTTTGCGACAACCTGAGGCCAGTACCATAGGAAGCCCACATCTGGCCTGTGGGAATGTCCCCCTCCCTCTGTTCCAGTGAGGTCCCCACCCCACTGTCACGGCAGCTGGCCTGTCATGGTCTCCTGACTTCAGGCTTCTGGAGGAGTTGCCTGGGGCCATCGTAAGGATCACAGGTCAGCTCCCCTACACTTGTCCCTTCCTTTTCTCGGGCCACATGGGCCATCTAGTGCCTCACTAGAACCGGGCCACTTGCTCAGGGCCGTGTCCTCACCCAGCCCGTCCTCAGCTAGACTGGAGGCAGACGCAGCCCAGTTCTAATGTCCCGCCAGACACAAGTGTGTAGCCCCGGGCCTTTGTACACACTGGGTGGGTCCCTGGGAGTCTGGGAAAAGAGGAGGGACCCAAGCTAAGATCCCCTGCCTTTGCTGCTGCCATAACCCCAGCAGGGGAGAGGGCAGGGCATTATGTCACCATTTGACAGGCAGCTGTGTTGAGGCTCAGAGAGTGACACCCCCACGCCCCCCAGAACCAGTACAGGCACTGGACCTTCTCACCGAAGTCCAGTGCTGCTCCGGGGATGCCAGGTGTGTGTGAACCTGAGAGCCTCTTGCCTCCCAGAGGCCACCTGCTCAGGCGGCCCTCACCCTGGGAGAGGGGACAAGGGGCAGAGGCTGGGGCACGGAAGCCGCAGCCCACACCCACCTTCAGCCTTGCCTCCTGCCCCAGCCCCTCCTACCAGCTCATTCAGTTTTTCCATCTCTCACGTGGGTGGGCCACCCTCCCACCCAGCACTTCTGTGGTCTCAGGAGGGGTTGAGCTTTTTGATACCCATCTTTAAGAAGCCACAGCTGGAAAGGGCTTTGAGCATCAATCAGGTCCCTGCTGCCACTTTGCAAATGAGGAAACTGAGGCACAGAGAATCCGGTTACTGCCCATAGTAGAGGGAGTGCCGGAGGAGGGGAGGGAGGCTCTTTGGGGTGGGCCTGGGGGTTGAAACCCAGCCTCCTAGGGTGGTGGAGACACAGGTGTCAGCTTGATGCTAGGGAGGAAAGTGGGCTGGAGGTGAGGAGGCCTCTCTGAGGCTCAGTTTTCTCATCTGTGACTTGGAGACAGTAATAGCACCAGTGTCCCAGTGCTGGGACGAGGCCTCAGGGACAGTGAGATGCACAGTGCCTGGCTCGGAGCCAGCTTCCGGGAGAAGGCACTGCTGCTCCTTGTCTCCTAGCACCCTCGTCCTAGCCCTCACCTTCGCCCACTCTGGCCCAGCTGCCCTGGTCCCCTGGCTGTGCCCAGAGCCTCCCCCCCACCTCCCCGAGCATCTTTGCCCATGGCTCCTGGCCCCGCCTTGCTTTTCCTTTCTCCTGGGCTCCTGCTGCCACCTTACGTTTTCTACCGTGTGTGTCTGAGGCTCCCCAACTAAGGCTCAGCTTCTCAGGGCAGGGATATGGGCGTGTTTGATGCAGTCTGCCCAGCTCCCAGAACAGCAGGGGCTCAGTGTGTTTGATGAATGAATGCATGAACATTCCCACCTCTGCCCCTGACTTTTTCTGAGATGTCTAAGGTTCCTGCCAGCCCGAGCTGCTGCACTTCGATCTTGCCTCCACTTCTGGCTCCCACGCATCTTTCTAGCACTTGGCACAGCTACTCATCTGCTGGGCCAGCTGTCCCTGCTCACAGACCTCTGAGCCGGGGTTGCCCTGCTCCTGTCTGCCGAGGAGCTGCTAGCTAGAGCACGGGCCCTCGCAAGAGCCCAGTGACACAGGCCGTTCTGGGAAGAGCTGGGTCTTAGGTGCCTGCTCGTTCGGAGGGTCCTGGGTGGTGTCCTGGGAGTCCAGGAGAGAGCTGAGGTCAGAGGCTCTTGGCCTGAGACTGAGGAGGGTTCCCTGCGTTGGGTGTGTGTGTGTGTGTGTGTGAGCGTGTGTGTGTGTGAGCGTGTGTGTGTGTGAGCCTGGGCGAGAGAAGGAGCATGTGTGTCCACGTGAGCCAAAGCCCCAGTCCCTGCTTGGCACAGAAGGAGATGGCGGGGGCTGGCAGTGTTGCAGTGACTCAGGGACCAGGGGTGGAGGGCGGATCCCAGGAGCTGGCTCCTGCAGCTGTCCTGAGGAGGGGACCAAAGATTTCCTCCAGTGGGACCAGCTTGAGTCATGTCCCAGCTCTGCCTCCTCTTTCCTGGATGAACTCAGACTAGTGACTAGACCCCTCGGAGCTATGAAATGGGCACACGCCCACCTACTTTTTTGGGGGGGGCAGAAGTGAGAGTCTGTATAGTGCCTGCAGCCTGGCCTGGCACATGGTAGGTGCTTAACGAGCATCCTAGTGTTTTGCTCCCTCCCCGAAGGGCCATCACTCAGGGCCAGTGCCTCTGTCCTAGGAGGACAAGGCCCATGTGGAGGGGAGGAAATGGGACCAGCAGACCCCGATGTGAGACAGCTCTGGGACCTGGGGCGGTGAGGGTGGGTCCTGATGGTCTCATTTCGCACCAGCCTCCAGCAGCCTGCCACCACCGCGGCAGGGGCCTAGAGCTTTTGGGGGACAAGGAGGTGGCTTTGCTTCTTTCTACCTCCATTTCTTCATCTGTGAAATGGGCTTAATCAGACCTGCCTCACAAATTGGATGTTAGATGGCCCTCCCTCCCTTTTCCTTCCTTCTTCCTTCTTCCTTTCATCCATCTACCTACCCACCTACCTACCCACCTACCCTCTGTCTTCTCCAGTCCCCCACCCCATTGGGTCACAGATGGCCCAGTTACGTGGGTGGTTAATGCTCATCAGTGATTTCCAAGTTTTCTCCTGGGACTCCATATTTTGAAAGTTTGGGTCTGTGAAACATGCTGAGCAAATCAGTGACTCTCCAATTTAGTTCCTCTTTCTAAAATGTCAGCACTCCCCCATGGGTGGGTGGGGCCCCAATCCGAGCCTCCCCAGTGCCAGCCCCTGGAACTGGAGGCTTCCATAGCCCTGCGTTTCCCAGAAGCTGCTCGCCACATTCTGGGGACATCCAGGCACCCCTGGCCTGTGTGGCCCTCCGGTGACCGGAGGCCTGGCTCCCCAGGCTGTGGTTCGCCTGTGCCGTGGGGAGCCCTGCAAGTGGAGGGGGTGACCTTTTGTCCTGCTCAGCGAGGGGCTTTCTGTTCCTCATTGTTGAGCCATGACAGGGCTGCATTTTTGTTTTTTCTTTTTCTGTCCAAGAGGATAAATAGGTCTAGAAATTGCTCAAGGGAGGGCTGTCCCCCATCACACAGAGCGACAGGAGGAAGTGTGGGGAAGGGCCTTCAGAACAAGATTCAGACAGGAAAAGACCCTGAGGGGAGGCTGCAGAGAGACCGTTGGGCAGAGGCCTGGGGACCAGAGGGGTCCAGCTGAGTACCTTTGGCCATGAACCCTTGGCCTGTGGCTGGAGAGAGACAGCTAGCTCCCTTCCCCCCTTCCCCCATCCTTGGCCAAGTTAGGGCCCTTTCCCATCAGGCCCTGTGGGCCTGACAGGAAACCCTCCTCCAGCTGGGTAGGCCCCCCTGGGCCTCATGCCAGGAGCCACCACATGAATGAGGGGCTCCCCTAGTTACTGCGGGGTGCTCTGCTGATGCAGGCTCCCTGAGACCTGTGTCACCACCCCGCAGGGGCCCTCTCTGCCCTCGGCGGGCGTGCTGTCTGAGGGGAAGGCAGCATCCCAGTGAGAGGCACAGCCCTGCCCTTGGGGCAGCCTGCAGAGAAGGCCCATTCTGGGGGGTTGTGTGGGGACAGGCCCTCCTCAACAGACAGTCCATGTGACAGGAGCTGAGAAGGTGCGATGTCTCTGGTTGTGGGGCTGCCCCACCTTTGACTGCCGGGGCCCCTCCCTGTGCCCCTTGCCCAGGTCGCCTTGTTCTCTGGCAGTGCCAGATAATCAGGCCTGTTCTGCTGTGGCGTGTCAGGATCGTCTGGGAAGGTTTTCTTTCTTTTTTAGCAGGACAGCTTCCTGGGCCCACCCTTGGGCTTCTTTCACCCAGTCTGTTGGGTGGGAGTCAGCATTGGTAACAGGCACCCTGCCCCCAGGTGCTTTGGACACCGGCAGTGAGCCCAGTCCCCAGCTGTGAGGAGCCCTGAGAGGGGCCTGGCTCTCCCTTTCTTGCAGGTGCCTGGCAGCCTGCTCCAGGACCAGATGGGGATGGAAAGTACTGGGAGGGCGTGTGTGCATGTGTGTGCACACACGTGCATGTGTGTGCACATGTGTGCATGTGTGTGTGGCCACAGGCATGTGAGTTCACAGTCCAGATGGGATGGAAGTTACCTTTCTAAACTCTGTTATGCAGAATGGTTCCCACCTCCCTCCCTCGCCAGCCACCCGCGTCTCTCCCATCCCCGGAAGTCCAGAGCTGACTTCCTGGGGCCTGGGCTGGGTGGGGAAAGGGCTTCAGGGGCCGGCCTGCAGGGTAGGTGCTCCTATGTTTGGGCATCAGGGTCCTGGTGCAGGGTGGGATCCCTCCAGGAAATGACATTGTCAGGAAGCCTGGTACTTGGAGTAGTGACTCCTGAGCACCTATGACATGCCCGGCTCTGAGAATAGCAATATCACCCCCAGCCTGCAGCCTCCAAGGGTGCCCGTTTAGTGGGGGCATAGCCTTGTGTACCAGGAGCCCTGAGGGAGGAAGGCCAGGATTCGGGGTACCGGTGGTTGTTCAGGGCGGGGCGTGGGCAGGGGGAGGCTGCCATCAGAAGGGACAAGAGGAATTTTGCCAGATGAAGCAAGAGGCTGTTCTAGGTGAAGAGAGCAGATTGAGCAGGAGCGTGGGGGTGAGGAGCCGAAGATCGCAGGGCCGCCAGAAACCCCTGGGGGGTGGTCGAGACGCCAGGATGGGTCTGGGATGGCCTGCCAGGCCGAGCAGGAGAGGCTGCTGGGTGCCCATTTGCTTGGTCTCAGTGCAGGGGGTCCGGCCGAGGGCCCGGCTGCGCAGGCACGGCTTCCAGGTGCCAGATGGGGAAGGAGATGGGACGGTGGTTGGAGCGTGAGCTCTCCCACAGCATCCGTCTCACCTGCAGGCTGGGGGTCATTCTCAGGCAACGCTCATGGCAGCTGGGGGCGTGGGTGCCCTGCTGGGACAGGGGGTTGGGGTGGGTGTGGCGGCACCCACGGACTAGAGCACCTGGAGCTGTCACCACTGTCCTCAACAAACACTCATCTGCCGCGTGCCAGCTCTGCCGCGGGCTGCACATCGGAACCGAGGGTCTGGAGGTGACGAGGCCGTCATTTCTGCCCTGTGTGTTGCAGACAGGTGGTATGTGTGCACATGCACATGCACCCATGCAAGTTGGGAGGACCACTAGGTACCCCATTTCAGCACAGTGAGATGGTTGTTTGAAGGAGCTTTATCCAGCGTTCAGAGAGAGCCCGGAGGAGGAGGGGCCTGGATCCGCCTGGGGGAGTCTGGGAAGGCTTCCTGGAGGAGGCAGCAGTTGGTTGGAAGGATGAAGGGGCAATTCCCAGGTGCAGGAAGGAGGGAACGGGAGTCATCCTTGGCAGAGGACCGCATTGTGCTGAGCACCGTGGGTCCCTGTGACTGAGGCCACTGCCTTTGGGGCAGCCCTAAGGGCCCTCCAGTGTCAGGAGCCAGCCTCACCCTCTGGCCAGTGGGCTCATGTTTCTGCCTGCAGACACGAGTGTGCCACACTAAGGAAGGAAGGAAGGGGGCAGGGACTCTTCCTTCTACCTCCACTGCACCCCCACCCACAGGGAGAAGTCCCCATGTCCTTTGTCCATCCGTCTGTGGAGCCCCAGCAGGGAGAGCGCCAAGCACTTGCGGGCACAGGATGGGGACCTGGGTGTCAGGCGTGGCCAAGCTGATGACTGTCCTTCTCCCTTCCAGGTTGTGCTCACTCCCTATGTCCCGGAGCCCGGAAGCTCGTGCCGGCACAGAGAATACTATGACAAGAGGGCCCAGATGTGCTGCAGCATGTGTCCTCCTGGTGAGGGACAGGCCCTGGATCCCTGACCTCAGACTGGCTCTGTCCCTGAGGGCTGGTGCCTTGGAGGGAGTGTGTGAATGAGGGTTTTGGGGGGCAGGGCCATGGCTCTTGATTCTTACTGAACCCCTTCTAGTTCCACGAATCAGCCCTATGCTCCCTCTTGCCTTTGCACACGCTGTTCCCTCTTCCCAATTCCCTGGTGAACTGCTACTTATCTGTTTGACCTCAGCTTAGATGCCTGCCTCCTCCAGGAAGCCTGCCTATACTGCCTGGCCAGATCTGCTTCCTCCTTTGAGCTCCCAGTGGTCTCTGGTGTCCCCCATGGCAGCAGCTCTTTTCATCCTGTGCTGTCCTGGCTCCTCTTTTGTCACCCCCACTGTGTGTTCCTCCAGGACAGGGACCGGGCTTGCCCTCCACTGACACCATGCCAGTCACATACTGTGTGCTCAGTACGTATCTGATGGAGTCAGTGAATGCTTACCTGTTTCATACGTGGTAGACCTGAGGCCTAACCCCCTGTGGGAGTGCTGAGTGGCCCAATGCCTGGTGCCGTCTATTCATTTGTTTGTACATCATTCCTACAATACTGATAAAGCATCCGCCACCTGTCCAGCACTGTTCTAAGTGCTGGGAATACAACAGAGAGCAGGGCAAACAAAGTCCTTGTCTTCATGGATTTTGCGTTTTAATAGAGGGACAGACAAATAAACAGAGGAAATATATGTGTGATCCTATCAGAGATTAAATGCTTTGAAGAAAACAAGGCTGGCTAAGGCAGATGGAGACAGATGGAGTAGGCCATGCCTACAGAGTGGTCAGGGGAGGCCTGTCTGAGGAGCTGACACTTGGGCAGAGACATGCAGGAGGGGAGGGAGAGCGTCATGCCAGTGTACGGGGACAGCATGCCAAAGCAGGAGCCGTAGCGAGTACAAAGGCCCTGAGGCAGGAGCCTGTTTGGTGGACTTGAGGAACAGCAAGGCCAGTGGGTGGCTCCGAGTAAGTAAGCAGGGGCGGTGGTGAGGAGTTTAGATTTTATTCTGCAGGATCCAGGAAGCTGTTGGAGAGCTTCGAGCCATCGGCCTGAGACGTGGCAGGCACATATGTACCTATCGCTTCCCACAGGCATTTTAAGAGACTCCAGGGGAAGTGCCTTTTCTTCTATCAACTGGCAGGGTCTTTCTAAGAAGTTTCTAGATTAGCACAGCAGTGACTATGGCAGCATAGGGCTCAGGGCTCAGAAGAAAACCTCCTTAAAGGTTTGCCTTGGTACTCTTCTGTCGCCTGGTATGCCTTCTCTCCAGGCCTTGCTGGGAAACTATACTACACCCCTACTTCCTTTTTTCCCTCTAGTTTATACTCCCAGGTGGAGAATTTTAGCCAACTCTAAAGAAGAAAGGAGCTGGCAAACCAGTTCGCACTAAAGTGTGATTGACAGGCAGTAACAGGCAGTTCTGGTGGCGGAATTCTAGGCATCTGGAAAAGAGCAGAGGGGAAGATATTTTATGAGCCGTGGAGGTTCAGCGATGGAGGGACAGCTGGTACTTGCTGGATGTGAGATGAGACAATGGAGGAGTTGGAGCCCCGTCCAGGAGCCTTTGCAGCTAAACTGCAGAGCTCTGGGTGGGTGAGCCCAGCGTCTGGGCAGAAGCCCCTCCCCACTGAGACCTCTGGCCCTTGCTTTCTCAGGCTACCATGCACGATTCTTCTGCACTGCTACCTCAGATACGGTGTGTACCCCTTGCGAGGACAGCACCTTCACCCAGATCTGGAACTGGGTCCCCGAGTGCTTGAGCTGTGGCTCCCGTTGCAGCTCTGGTGAGTAGGCCCAGAGGGAGGGGTGGTCCCCAGCATCCTGTCCTGGGCACCATGCGCTCCAGCCCCTTGCTGAAAGCTGGCTGGGATTCCCCCCCCCCCCCCCCCC